>PVIY010014922.1:0-20621 GCA_004026745.1 Myrmecophaga tridactyla
ATTTCCTCTTTTGTTTTTTTTCAAACTGATAGAACTCCCTTTAGTAATTCTTGTAGGACACATCTCTTGTTGACTTGTTCTCCTTGTTTGTGTTGGAAGATTTTAATCTCTCACCTAAGTTTTAAAACACAAGAGTTCTTGGCTGGAAGCCTTTGTCCAGATCTTAAATATATCATACCATTGCTTTCTTGCCTCCATAATGCCTGTTGACTAGTCAGAACTCAGTCTTAGGTGGTTTCCCTTGTATGTAGTAGATTGCTTTTCTTGTGCAGCTTTCAGGACGTTCTGCTCCTCTTTGACGTTTGGCAGTCTGATTAGTATGTGTCTTGGAGTGAGCCTATTTGGATTTATTATTCAACTTGAGATTCATTGGGCCTCTTTGTCTTTACATTTTTTAAATCTTTTATTGATGTTTATTCATATACCATGTAATCATCCAAAGTGTACAATCAGTGATTCACAATACCTTACAGCTGTGCATTTATCACAATTGACTTTTTGGGGGGGAAAAAAGATACAAAAAAAGTAGTGAATTTCAAAGCATATAGCAACAATTAGTTGTGGAATAGATTTTATAAGAGTTGGGAAGTTGTCTCCAGTTATCTCTTTAACCTTCCCAGTCCTTTTCTCCTCCTGGGACAGTAATGATTCTTCTATTTGTGTGCCTTTTGTTGTCCATCGTTTCCCTAAGACCCAGTTCCATTTTTTTCCATCTTGCTTGCCAAGATATGCTTTTGTGCACATGAGTTCAATTGCTCTGTCTTCTAATTTGCTTAGCCTTTGCTCCACTTCTTCAAATCTCCTTTTCTGTGTCTCTAGTATATTTTTACTTTGGTCTATAGTATCTTTCATCTCTTCAAAATCTATTTTTCTGCTATTTTTCTATTTAATCTTTTGAGTTCCTTTTTATGCTCTTCTAGTATCTTCCTGATATTCTTTATTTCTTTATAAATATCTTTGATTAGTTGTTTCAAAATCTGTGTCCCCACTGGTGTTTTGATTTGGTCATTTAGCTGGCCCATTTCTGCATGGATCTTCATGTGCTTTGTGATTTTCTGTTGTATCTAGATTTTCTTAAGGTTATTTTCAAGTTGGTTTCCTTCACTCGTCTTAAGTTTTATATGTATCTGGGTTTGCACTGAAGGTCCCTTTTGCATTTGGTTTGTCAGTAATTCTCTCTCAAACTAAAGCCTAGCTCTCATGTAGGGGGTGCAGTTCCCCTGGCTGTGTATTAAAAGCTATCCAGAAAAGATGGATGGTGGTTCAATGGCAGAATGTGCTCCTGTCATGCAGGAGACCCAGGTTCGACTCCTAGGCCATGCATCAAAAAAAGAAAAATACTTGTGGGTCTGTTAAAAACTAGACAGAAAAGGGTGCACAAGGTGGTTCAGTGGTAGAAAGCTTGCTTGTCATGCAGAGACCCAGGTTTGACTCCCAGCCCATGCACCAGAGGGGGAAAAAAAGATGGTGGTGTGCGGCTCAGCTGGGCTCCTCGGCCCCACTTCTTTGTGCATGCCTGAGATCCCTGGGCCTCCATGGGTAGTGGGGAGTGGGACTGGGCCCCACGAGCCTCCCTCACCAATGGAGCATCAGATAGGCCCTTTCTTTTTTGCTTTTTTTGATGCATGGCCTGAGACCCCCTTGGTCACCACCAAAACCAGCCACCCATGGCAGTCCACCTCAGAGGTGGGGAGCAGGCACCATGTACTGACCCAAGGGTCTCTGAGCACAGGGGAAGCAAGTCTGCTGCCCTCTGGACTTCCCAAAGGAACTCCCAGCCTTGGGGCCACAGGGGAGACTTCCCCAGCCTGTTACGGGACCCAGCTGGAGCACAGGTGTGCGCCATTCTCAGAACCTGCATACCCAATGGGCTTGTGGTTGAGGACACTCACTCCTTTCTTTCCCAGTCTCTCTTCAGCTGTAGTCCTGGTTGTTTATTTTTAAAATTTTGATCCTATTCTTATTCCATGGAACTTGGGTGTAGTCAGCCCACCCTATGTCACCATCTTCCCAGAAGTCTGTCTCTTGATTTGCCTTGTGATCCTTTGGTTCTAGAGTTAACCATGTAATATAGCCTATAAATTTTAAGAGGAACTTTAGTAAAGTCTTTCTTAAGAGATAGTTTCCATGATATTTAGTCAGCCAGAAAGTAATTCTAGTGTATGCAACTAAAAAGATGTATGATTGATAATCCTATTGAGTACCTACTGTTTTCCCTATTTTACCTACATAATGAAACTGAGATTAAGCCAAATAATTTGCCTAAAGCCATATAAACTGGTAAGTGGCTGAATTTGGATTCAAACCTAAGTCTGAATGATTCCGGAGCCAGACAGTGCTCACTACCATTTTTGTGACAATCACTAAATGCAATGGCAAAGTGCAGAATATATAATAAGTTATAGATAAAAATAACCCTTTTATGGTTGTATCTATGCTGTTTGAAGACAGATAAAGCAAATAGTTCAGATGTTTTATTTTAAAACAACATATCAAGAATGATACTATAATATAAAAAAGCTTGCATTTTGTTCATTAAATCAAAATGCCTAAGAATATTGGTAGACAATAATTGGCTAACTTACTTAGAGTAAGGTCTTTGTCTTAATTTGGCACCCCCAGGAACCTGAAGCAAAAGCTTCATTCACTGCAAGTACTTGATACTTAGGTAATCATGGGATAGAGTAATTTTTTTTTTAAGATAGTTTTCTAAGAGACGCTATAGACATTGTTTTGAACATCATGTTTACATGTTTTCCGATTGATCTGTGCTTCATTAGAGTAATTGGGGCTTGAGAGCCAACACTTAAAAAATATTTAGCAGACCTGTGATTACATTTTATTTTTCACACATAGAACAAAAAATCTTATAAAGCTCAAACTTGTATATACAGAAGATGAAGGGT
Source organism: Myrmecophaga tridactyla (assembly GCA_004026745.1). Classification (NCBI taxonomy): domain Eukaryota; kingdom Metazoa; phylum Chordata; class Mammalia; order Pilosa; family Myrmecophagidae; genus Myrmecophaga; species Myrmecophaga tridactyla. The sequence continues at coordinate 2,907 of PVIY010014922.1, forward strand.
GCTGCAGCATCCTATCCTTTTGAATATTCTTACTAAACTGGCAGGTTTTTAACTGATTTAAACCAAAATTCTGTGTAGTAAGCTAAGTTTTGTTTTTAATGAGGACCTTGGTTTTGGAATAACCAGTTTCAGATGGAATAGAAAACCAACTATCTGCCTGTTCAGGAATATACCTGTTATTTGTGTAATTCACCATATGCGTCCTATAATTTATTTCCTAAACTGATAGCAAAACATTTACTTTTTTTCCTTTGGAAAAATGACCCATTTTTAATCATTTAACGACAAAACACAGCACATCACATCTCCTTTACCATATATAATTCGGTTATATCCAAACATTCATAAGACCAACAGATAACCAACCCCCTACCAAGGAGCAAGGAATTAAAATGCACCACTGAAGATATTGGAAGGTGAATGCTGGAGAGCAAAGTCACAAGTCTTCCGTCCAAACACTCTCAATACTTTTTGTTTTGGTTTGTTTCATAGGACGTTCTTTAAAATACTTTCATTCCAGACACCAAGCTTCTACAATAATGTGCAGCTCCATGGGATTTGTTTCTGTCTAATTGACAGGAGTAAAAAGTAATTTTTGCCTGTTGGCATAGAGAAACAAAACTATCAGCCATATTCCTTTAGTAAGAAATGCGGAAAAGGGGAGAAAAAAGATCTGGGCTGTGCTGGGTGCTGGTTTTCTATTTGTCTTTCCCAGGGTGTGACTTCAGAAGAGTTCAGTCACATTCATGCCACTACAATGATTAAAATTAGTAATATTTTTTTTAAGATGATAAAAAGGAAAATACCCAGCTGACATGAAAGTGGTCAAAAATTTTTTAACTGCAGTTCAATTTTTTTTTCTGCAAAATAAAAGTAATAACATAATTGGGATGGTAACTCTACTGGCCATTGCAATTCATTCACTTGACTCCATAAATAAAAGGGGAACAGGCATTGGGTTTTATTAGTAATGTTACAGTAGTAACCAGATGTGTTGTTAATGGCACCTTATTTGAGGTCCATCAGTCCTTTGATCACATGTAGGAAAGCATGGCTGTAGTTCTCTGACTATCCACATCAGAACGCATTCAGCTACCATGGAAATTTATTCCAAGATTCATTTTTAAGTGGCCTTTCTTCTGTAGAGCCCAAATGTGGTGATGATGTGGTAGGGGCTGCTGTGTTTCCCAGCATGAGCTCCCATCCTCTCAGGTCCTGAGAAGGATAATGGATTGGTCCTGGAGCCCTCATGAAAGGAGGTCCTGTGTGGCCCCAATCAATACCAGGGGTGGTGGCAGGGCAATGTTCACAGCTGGAGGACCACTTGGGTAGGTTGAAGTAGTTGGCAGAGGCTTCTGCTGCAGGAGGAGGAGAAGAGCCCCTGACAGCCCTGGAGCAGGCTGTAGTTTGATTTCAGAGTCTGTAGTTCCGTCCTTCTCTATTTCTTTTCCTCTGGCTGCTTGGGATCTTCCCCATTTCACATTGAGCCTGCAGCTGTTAACAATCAACTTATTAAAACATTTTTCGGCAGCCACTTCTGCAACTTGCGTCGTGGCAACCTGGATGAAAGGACACAGCTGTCTGCATAACAGTTATTTACTGTCTGGATCTCTCCAAACTGGTAGAAATGATTTCTTAGATCTGTCTCAAGAATGGTATCTCAGGCGGCTGCCGTGGCTCAGCAGGCAGAGCTCCGACCTGCCGTACTGGAGGTCTGGAGTTCGATCCCTGGTGCCTCCTGCCCATATGCAAATTAAAAAAAAAAAAAAAAAAAAGAATGGTATCTCCCAGACCACCAACATATAGTGTGGTGATGGTCTTGTCCTCTGGTGGGGTCCAGATGAGGCATTGTTGAAACCTACTTTAGAAGCTTATCTGCCATAGGATCACTGATTGCCTAATATTGGTCTTGGACATTCTGATCATCAAGAGAGTCATCTGGATCTGTAGGCATCCCATGTCTGTATGGGCACTCCTCTCTCTCACATTTGCCTTTCACCCAGGAGAAGCAAATATGGGGTTGATTCAATTTATGGTAGGGTGGGGTCCGGGTCAGTTTCAGTGGCATGTCACTGGTGGATGTGGCTTTCCCCAGCATTCCAACTGGCCATGTTCCATCAGTTAGAAATCTCTCCATATTCTGTGTATATTTACTCTTTGTTGACATCGGACTTTGGCATGTTATCCTCTAATAGACAATCATGCATCACAAACGTGGATGGGCAGCCATATTCTATGTCAAAGAGACAGGTCTGGAAGACATTCTTCAATTTGCTGCAGATTTAGCAGACTTTGATCTTTTTAAAACTTTTTATTGTATAATATAACATATATACAAAGCAAAGAAAGAAAATCGCAATAATTTTCAGAGCACTCTGCAACAACAGATCCAGGATTTGTCCTGGATCAGGACAGATCTCAGAGTTTTTCAAGGGCCACGATACCATTCTTTCCCTTCTAGCTGCTCCAGAATATAGGAGGCTAGAAGGAATATTTTTTATTCTTACAATAGACTTTTTTTGGTGTGTAATAACATATATACAAAAAAGCCATAAATTTCAAAGCACAGCACCACAATTTGTTGTAGAACAGATTTCAGAGTTTGGTATGGGTTACAATTCCACAATTTTAGTTCTTTACTTCTAGCTGCTCTAATATCCTGGAAACTAAAATAGCGATTTAATGATTCAGCAATTATATTCGTTTGTTAAACCTTACATTCTCTGGATAATTCCACCATCACATTTGATCTTTCTATCCCAGTCTTTAGGGATATTTGGGCTATGGCCATTCTATTTTTTTAAATTTTATTTATTAAATTAAAAAATTTTTAACAACAAACGAACGAAAAACACTCAACGTGTTATCATTTTGTTCTACATATACCATCAGTAATTCACAATATTATCACATAGTTGCATATTAATCATCATAATCATTTCTTAGAACACTTGCATCAATTCAGAAAAAGAAAAAGAAACAAAACGAAAACAGAAAAAAAAGAGATTTATACATACCATACCCCTTACCCTCTCTTTCATTGATCACTAGCATTTCAAACTAAATTTATTTTAATATTTGTTCCCCCTATTATTTATTTTTATTCCATATGTTCTACTCATCTGTTGACAAGGTAGATAAAAGGAGCATCAGACACAAGTTTTTCACAATCACACAGTCACATTGTGACAGCTATATCATTCAGTCATCATCAAGAAACATGGCTACTGGAACACAGCTCTACATTTTCAGGCAGTTCCCTCCAGCCTCTCCATTACATCTTGAATAACAAGGTGATATCTACTTAATGTGTAAGAATCTCCAGGATGATCTCGACTCTGTTTGGAATCTCTCAGCCATTGACACTTTGTCTTATTTCGCTCTTCCCCCTTTTGGTCGAGAAGATTTTCTCAATCCCTTGATGCTGAGTCTCAGCTCATTCTAGGATTTCTGTCCCATGTTGCCAGGAAGGTCCACACCCATGGGAGTCATGTCCCATGTAGACAGGGGGAGGGTGGTGAGATTGCTTGTTGTGTTGGCTGGAGAGAGAGGCCACATCTGAGCAACAAAAGAGGTTCTCTTGGGGGTGACTCTTAGGCCTAATTTTAAGTGGGCTTGCCCTATCCTTTGTGGGGTTAAGTTTCATATGAACAAACCCCAAGACTGGGGGCTCAGCCTATAGCTTTGGTTGTCCACTCTGCTTGTGAGAATATCAAGAATTCAACTTGGGGAAGTTGAATTTTCCCCCATTCTCACCATTCCCCAAAGGGGACTTTGCAAATACATTTCCACTCACTGATCAAATCACTCTGGGATTCACAGGGGCATCACTCTGGCCAAACCAACAAAATCTGATGTCTTATCAAAGGTTCCATGTACTTATGGTGTTCAACCAAGCTATCTACATGTTATATTAGGAAATACACTAGTCAAAATGTAAATTTTGTACCAAATAAACATTTTTTGCTTTAGTCTCACACATAAGTTGAAATTTTAAACTATTAATTATCATCTATTTTCAGCACCCTGCAATAATGACATTCCTTTGTTCTTCCTCATGCAAAAACATTTTTAAAATTTGTACATTTAGTTACTATCATTATACACTCTAGGCATTCCTAGATTATACCATCGCAATCTTTATCGTCTATCTTTCTTTCTGATTTCATTTATGCCCCCAGCCCTCCTTCCTCTATTATTCTCACATTTAGCGTCATTCAGTGTTTTAACATAATTGTATTACAGTTAGGTAGTGTTGTGCTGTCCACTTCTGAGTTTTTATACTCAGTACTGTTGCACAATCTGTATCCCTACAGCTCCAATTACCCAGTATCTTACCCTATTTCTATCTCCTGATGGTCTCTGTTACCAACGAAATATTCCAAGTTTATTCACTAATGTCAGTTCATATCAGTGAGACCATACAGTATTTGTCCTTTTGTTTTTGGCTAGTCTCACTCAGCATAATGTCCTCAAGGTCCATCCATGTTGTTACATACTTCATAACTTCATTCTTACAGCTGCATAATATTCCATCGTATGTATATACCACAGTTTGTTTAGCCACTCGTCTGTTGATGGACATTTTGGCTGTTTCCATCTCTTTGCAATTGTAAATAATGCTGCTATAGACATTGGTGTGCAAATGTCCGTTTGTGTCCTTGCCCTCATGTCCTTTGAGTAGATACCTAGCACTGGTACTGCTGGTTCATATGGCAATTCTATATTCAGCTTTTTGAGGAACTGCCAAACCGCCTTCCACAGTGGTTGCACCATTTGACATTCCCACCAATAGTGGATAAGTGTGCCTCTTTCTCCACATCCTCTCCAGCACTTGTCATTTTCCGTCTTATTGATATTGGCCATTCTGGTGGGTGTGTGATGATATCTCATTGTGGTTTTGATTTGATATCTCATGTGCCTTTTGGCCATTTGTATTTCCTTTTCTGAGAAGTGTCTGTTCAAGTCTTTTGCCCATTTTGTAATAGGATTGGCTGTCTTTTTATTGTTGTGTTGAACAATCTCTCTATAAATTCTGGATACTAGACCTTTATCTGATATGTCGTTTCCAAATATTGTCTCCCATTGTGTAGGCTGTCTTTTTACTTTCTTGATGAAGTTCTTTGATGGGCAAAAGTGTTTACATTTGAGGAGCTCCCATTTATTAATTTCTTTCTTCAATGCTCTTGCTTTGGGTGTAAGGTCTATAAAACCACCTCCAAATATAAGATTTATAAGATATTTCCTTACATTTTCTTCTAAAAGTTTTTTTTTTTTTTTTTTGCATGGGCAGGCACCAGGAATCGAACCCAGGTATCCAGCACAGTAGGAGAACTCTACCTGTGGAGCCACTGTGGCCCACCCCTAAAAGTTTTATTGTCTTAGATCTAATGTTTAGGTCTTTGATCCATTTTGAGTTAACATTTGTATACGGTATGAGATATGGGTCCTCTTTCATTCTTTTGAATATGGATATCCAATTTTATAGGCACCATTTATTGAAGAGACTGTTCTGTCCCAGGTGAACTGACTTGAGTGCCTTATCAGAGATCAGTTGTCCATAGATGACAACACTATATCTGAACACTCTATTTGATTCCATTGGTCAATATATCTATCTTTATGCCAGTACCATGCTGTTTTGACCACTGTAGCATCATATTATGCTTTAAAGTCAGGTAGCATGAGACCTCCAGCTTCGTTTTTTTCCCTTAGGATACTTTTAGCTGTTTGGGGCACCCTGTCCTTCCAGATAAACTTGGTGATTGGTTTTTCTACTTCTGAAAAGTAAGTTGTTGGGATTTTAGTTGGTATTGCATTGAATCCTAAATCAATTTAGGTAGAATTGACATCTTGGCTATATTTAGTCTTCCAATCCATGAACAGAGTATGCCCTTCCATCTATTTAGGTCTTCTGTGATTTATTTTAACAATTTTTTGTAGTTTTCTTTGTATAGGTCTTTTGTCTCTTTAGTTAAATTTATTCCTAAATATTTTATTCTTCTGGTTGCACTTGTAAATGGAATTCGTTTCTTGATTTCCCCCTCAGATTGTCATTACTAGTGTATAGAAACACTACAGATTTTTGAGTGTTGATCTTATTACCTGCCACTTTGCTGTACTCACTTATTAGCTCTAGTAGTTTTGCTGTGCATTTTGGGGGTTTTTTGACATATAGTATCATATCATCTGCAAACAGTGAGAGTTTTACTTCTTCCTTTCCAATTTTGATGCCTTGTATTTCTTTTTCTTGTCTAATTGCTCAGCTAGAACTTCCAACACAATGTTGGGTAGCAGTGGTGATAGTGGACATCCTTGTCTTGTTCCTGACCTTGGGGAAATTTTCAGTTTTTCCCCATTAAGGATGATATTAGCTGTGGGTTTTTCATATATTCCCTTTATCGTGTTGAGGAACTTCCCTTCTATTCCTATCCTTTGAAGTATTTTCAACAGGAAAGGATGTTGAATTTTGTCAAATGCCTTTTCTGCATCAATTGAGATGATCATGTGGTTTTTCTGCTTTGATTTGTTGATATAGTGTATTACATTAATTGATTTTCTTATGTTGAACCATCCTTGCATACCTGGGATGAATCCTACTTGGTCATGATGTATCATTCTTTTAATGTGTTGCTGGATTCGATTTGCTAGAATTTTGTTGAGTATTTTTGCATCTATATTCATTAGAGAGATTGGTCTGTAGTTTTCTTTTTTTGTAATATCTTTGTCTGGCTTTGGTATGAGGGTGATGTTGGCTTCGTAGAATGAGTTAGGTAGCTTTCCCTCCTCTTCAATTTTTTTGAAGAGTTTGCACAGGATTGGTACTAATTCTTTCTGGAATGTTTGGTAGAATTCACATGTGAAGCCATCTGGTCCTGGACTTTACTTTTTGGGGAGCTTTTTAATGACTGATTCAATTTCTTTACTTGTGATTGGTTTGTTGAGGTCGTCTATTTCTTCTCGAGTCACAATTGGTTGTTTTTGCCTTTCTAGGAAGTTGTCTATTTCATCTACATTGTTGTATTTATTAGCATAAAGTTGTTCATAGTATCCTGTCATTACTTCCTTTATTTCTGTGGGGTCAGTGGTTATGTCTCCTCTTCCATTCTGATCTTATTTATTTTCATCCTCTCTCTTCTTCTTTTTGTCAGTCTTGCTAAGGGTCCATCAATCTTATTGATTTTCTCATAGAACCAGCTTCTGGTTTTATTGATTTTCTCAATTGTTTTCATGTTCTCAATTTCATTTATTTCTACTCTAATCTTTGTTATTTCTTTCCTTTTGCTTGCTTTGGAGTTAGTTTGCTGTTCTTTCTCCAGTTCTTCCAAGTGAACAGTTAATTCCTGAATTTTTGCCCTTTCTTCTTTTTTGATATAGGCATTTACGACAATAAATTTCTCTCTTAGCACTGCCTTTGCTTTATCCCATAAGTTTTGATATGTTGTGTTTTCATTTTCATTTGCCTCAAAATATTTACTGATTTCTCTTGTAATTTCTTCCTTGACTCACTGGTTGTTTAAGAGTGTGTTGTTGAGCCTCCACATATTTGTGAATTTTCTGGCACTCTGCCTATTATTGATTTCCAACTTCAGTCCTTTATGATCTGAGAAAGTGTTTTGTATGATTTCAATCTTTTTTAAATTTTTGAGACTTGCTTTGTGATCAGTATATGGGCTGTATTTGAGAATGATCCATGAGCACTTGAGAAAAAGGTGTATCCTGTTGTTGTGGGGTGTAATGTTCTATAAATGTCTGTTGAGTCTAGCTCATTTATTGTATTTTTCAAATTCTCTGTTTCTTTATTGATCCTCTGTCTAGATGTTCTGTCCATTGATAAGAGTGGGGAATTGAAGTCTCCAACTATTTTGGTAGATGTGACTATTTCTCTTTTCAGTGTTTGCCGCATGTATTTTGGAACATTCTGGTTCAGTGAATAAATATTTATGGTTGTTATGTCTTCGTGGTGAATTGTTCCTTTTATTAATACATAGTATCCTTCTTGGTCTCTTTTAACTGTTTTACATTTGAAGTCTAATTTGTTTGATATTAGTATAGCCACTCTTGCTCTTTTCTGATTTTTATTTCCAACTTCTCACTTTCAACCTATGTTTATCCTTGGATCTAGGATGTGTTTCCTGTAGATAGCATATAGATGGGCCCTGTTTTTTAATCCATTCTTCCAGTCTATGTCTTTTGATTGGGGAGTTTAATCCATTAACATTTAGTGTTATTACTGCATGGGTAGTACTTCCTTCTACCATTTTTTTTTTTTTAACATGGGCAGGCACCAGGAATCGAAACCGGGTCCTCGGGCATGGCAGGCAAGCATTCTTACCTGCTGAGCCACCGTGGCCCGCCCCCTTCTACCATTTTGCCTTTTGGATTTTATATGTCATATCTAATTTTCCTTCTTTTTACCTTTATTTGTAGTCTTCCTTTCTACACTCTTCTCCACACCTCTCTGTTCTGTCTTTTCATATCTGTCTCTAGTGCTCCCTTTAGTATTTCTTGTAGAGCCAGTCTCTTGGTCACAAATTCTCTCAGTGATTTTTTGTCTGAAAATGTTTTAATTTCTCCCTCATTTTTGAAGGACAATTTTGCTGGATATAGAATTCTTGGTTGGCAGTTTTTCCCTTTTAATAATTTAAATATATCATCCCATTGTCTTTTCCTCTCCATGGTTTCTGCTGAGAAATCTACACATAGTCTTATTGGGCTTCCCTTGTGTTCTAGTTTGCTAGCTGCCGGAATGCAACACACCAGAGATGGATTGGCTTTTAATAAAAGGGGATTTATTTTATTGGTTCTTCAGAGGAAAGGCAGCTAACTTTCCACTGAGGTTCTTTCTTACATGGAAGGCACAGGGTGGTCTCTGCTGGTCTTCTCTCCAGGCCCCTGGGTTCCAACAACTTTCCCTGGGGTGACTTCTTTCTCCATCTCCAAAGGCCTGGGCTGAGCTGCAAATGCTGAGATGAGGAATGCCGAGCTGCTTAGGCTGTGCTACGTTGCATTCTCTCATTTAAGCACCAGCCAATTAAGTCAAATGTCACTCATTGCAGCAGACACGCCTCCTAGCTGACTGCAGATGTAATTAGCAACAAATTAGGTTCACGTACCATTGGCTTATGTCCGCAGCAACAAGACTAGGTATGCTCACCTGGCCAAGTTGACAACTGAATCTAACTAACACACCTTGTATGTGATGGATTGCTTTTCTCTTGCTGCTTTCAAGATCCTCTCTTTCTCTTTGACCTCTGACATCCTGATTAGTAAATGTCTTGGAGTACGTCTATTTGGCTCTATTCTCTTTGGGGTATGCTGCACTTCTTGGATCTGTAATTTTAAGTCTTTCGTAAGAGTTGGGAAACTTTCAGTGATAATTTCCGCCATTAGTTTTTCTCCTTTTCCCTTCTCTTTTCCTTCTGGGACACCCACAACACATATATTTGTGTGCTTCATATTGTCATTCAATTCCCTTAGTCCCTGCTCATATTTTTCCATTTTTTCCCCTATATTTTCTTTTTCTTGTTGGATTTCAGATGTTCCGTCCTCCAGTTCACTAATCCTATCTTCTGCCTCTCGAAATCTACCATTGTAGGTTTCCATTGTTTTTTTTCATCTCTTCTACTGTGCCTTTCATTCCCATAGGTTCTGTGATTTGTTTTTTCAGACTTTCGATTTCTTTTTTGTTCATTCCTTGCCTTCTTTATATCCTCCCTCAATTCGTTGATTTGGTTTTTGATGAGGTTTTCCTTGTTTGTTCATATATTCTGAGTTAATTATTTCAACTCCTTTATCTCATTTGAATTGTTGGTTTGTTGCTTTGACTGGGCCATATTTTCAATTTTCCTGGTGTGATTTTTTTTTTTTTTGCTGGCATCTAGACATTTAATTACCTTAATTAGTTTATTCTGGAGATTGCTTTCACTTCTTTTACCTGGGGTTTTCATGCTGGATGAATTTGTTTATCTGTTCTTTGACATTCAGTTGAGCTTTTTCTGGGCCTCTAGCTTAGGTTTTGTTTAACAGAGGAGAATTTTTCAGTTCTTGTTTTCTTGTTTCTTGCCCTGCCTGTATGGTGCCTTCCCCCCCACCCCACACCCCTTAGGAAGGTCTACTTAGGTATTCTAGACCCCAGCTGGATTTTCCCAGACCAAACTGGCCTATCAGGAGGAAAGAGTCACCTGCATCAGTTTTCCCTGAGGGTGAGACCTAGCAGGTTGAAAGACTTTCCTGTGAAGTCTCTGGACTCTGTTTTTCTTATTCTGCCCAGAATGAGGTGCTTGTCTCTCTGCAGGTCCCACCAGCATAAGATGATGTGGTACCTTTAATTTTGGCAGAACTCTCCCTGCTGGGGGCATGGTGGAGACAGAGGAGAGGTTGTAGGTTGGTTTTAATGGCTTCAAATTACCAAGCCCTGCTGTCTGAATTCTTTAAGGGAGGGTTTCCACGTGAGCTGGGCTTCACCCCTCTCCTGGGGAAGGCACAGGCTCCAGACAAGCCCTCAAATGAGCTTGTTTCTGCCTATGCCTGGGGCAGTTGCAGCCTGAGAAGTCCTACTGCCATATCCAAAGACAGTCAGGACTTTGTAGAAACACAGCCACAAAAACTTCTGCTCTTTCTTTCTTTCTTTCTTTCTTTTTTTCCTTTTTCCATCAGCCCTGCCCCCTTAGCACTGGGGCAAAAATGAGCGACCTCCACTTTGACCACATTCACCTGAACTGGGGGCCTATTTTTAGTTGTCAGAATTTGTTAAATAATTCCACAATTGGTGTTTGGTTGGGCTCAGCCCCTGCTGCTGGTAAAGTCCCTTTCCTTTCCCCTCTGGGAAGCAGCCTGTGGGGGAGGGGTGCCTGCTGCCACGGTTTGGGGAACTCATGGTTCTGGGGGGGCTCACAGCCAGTCCAGCTGGTCCAATGGGGTATGCTGTGTTTCTGGTTGCTGATGTGGCCCCAGATGCTGTTCTGTACTGTTTCTGGTTATTTAGTAGCTGTTCTGGAGGATGAACTAAATCGCGCACATTGCTAAGGTGCCATCTTGGCCCAGAAACCCCATTCTAACTATTTTTTATGTTGGAAGGGGCTGTCAATATGAGGTAGGGAGATGGAACTAACTTATGCTCTGGAGAGGCTGGCCCCTTGACGTTTCAGGGCTTATCTGGTCTAGGAATCCATCTGAAGGTTGTAGGTTTCTGGAAAGTTACCCTAGTGCATGAAAAGTAATATATAATATAATCTTAATATATTGCCCTCAGGTGTCCCATGCAGGGGGAAGGGCAATGATTTCACTTGCAGAGTTGGGCTTAGAGTGAGGCCATATCTGAGCAACAAAAGATGGCCTCCCGAAGTAACTCTTAAGCATACCTATAGGTAGGCTAAGCTTTTCTGCTACCTACATAAGCTTCACAAGAGTAAGCCTCAAGATCAATGGCTTGACCTTCTGATTTGGGTGTCCCCAATGTTTGACATAGTATCAGGGGATTCCTTGATGGTAAAGTTTAATAGTTCCATATTTATTCTCCCATCACTCAAGGGACTTTGCCAATACTTTTTGATTATCTGCTTATTATATTCTAGGATGTATCCAGGTATTGCATTAAACTATACAAGATTAAAGGCCCTCATTCTTATTCTGGGCTCCCTGTGTTTCAATTGTTCAAATGAGCTATCCAGAAAGGTTGAGTTAGATTATGTGTGACAGAAAATTTAGACAAAATAAATATCTTCCTTTGGTCTGAAAGAGTAGGTGTGGTTCTAAAATACAAGCAATATCTTCTTTACCCCTGTGTTCAGAATTACATTAATTCCAACCTGATCAGCTTTGTTGTTATCTCTGAATATCAGGTTATAGATATATAAAACAGTCTCTCCAAATTCAGAAATAATAATTTCCACTCCAGACTAAAATGAGGTCTGCTATAAGAGCTTACAGTCTAGGCCCATTTTCTTATAAGCATTTTCTAAAGGCAACCATACAATAATTGTTCTTTCGTTTCTGGCTTGTTTTGCCTCATCAAATGTCCCACAGGTTCCATTTTGCATGCCTCACAACTTTGTTCCTCTTTGTAGCAGCACAACATTCAATCATATATGTACACCATCATTCGCCAATCTACTTCTCAGTCAGTGCATCCTTAAGCCACCTGCATTCATTAGGCTTCTTGTATAATGCCCAAAGTCCACAGTCCGTCAACACTCTCAATTTTAGATAATTTCATTGTTCCCAACAGAATGATAACCAATAAACACATCCTCACCAAATAGGAAATCGACACCTCCCTTTAACTCTTGTCCCTCCTCCCATTATTTATCCCTGCTGTTGCTGTGGTGCTATTGATGTTTTCCTGTTAAACACAGCCCACAGCATGCAACAGCAGCCCCCGAACCCAAACGCCCCTGTACACATCCTGCAAGAATGCATTTATATTTCCACTGTTAATCAGTGGGAACAACATAGGTCTATACAACCCCTTTCAATCTTGTTCACCTTCAAGATGGTAATATTACTTATAGACCCACTAGAGAACCACCTTCACTTCTATCTATTCCCTTACATTTGAGTTCAACCTCATTAGCTAATCATTCACCCATCTCTAGCTTCTTTGTATCTCTAAATCCCCTATATTCTGTATTATAAGCCTCTGATTTTACCTTTACCATGGTCATAAAAGTGGATTCATAATGGTATCCTTTTGTGTCTGACTTATTTCACTCAGCATTATGTCCTCAAGGCTCGTCCATCTTGTCATGTGCTTCAGGATGTCATTTCATCTTACTGCTGCATAATTCCATCATATGTATATAACACTTTTTGTTAATCCACTCATCTGTTGTTGGGCATTTGGTTGTTTCCATCTTTTGGTGATTGTGAATAATGCTGCTATGAACATCGGTGTGCAAACGTCTGTTTGTGCCATTGCTTTCAGCTCTTCTTGGTATATACCAAGTAGTGCTATTGCTGAGTCACAGGGCAACTCGATATTTAATTTCGTAAGGAAGTGCCAAAATGTCTTCCTTAGTGGCAGCACCATTATACATTCCCACCAGCAGTGAGCAAGTGTCCCAATTTCTGCACATCCTTTCCAACATTTATAGTTTCATGTTTGTTTAACAGCAGATATTCTTATAGGGATGAGGTAACATCTCGTTGTAGTCTTGATCTGCATTTCCCTTACAGCTAATGAAAATGAGCACCTCTTCATGTGCTTTTGAGCCATCTGTATTTGCTCTTCAGAAAAATGCCTATTCAATATCTTTAGTCCGTTTTATAATTGAATTGTTCGGGTTTTTTTTAATTGTATGATTTCTTTATGTATACATGATATCAAACCTTTGTCCAATGTGTGATTTCCAAATATTTTCTCTTATTGATTTGGCTGCCTCTTAACCTTTTGACAGTCTTTTCAGGCGCCAAAGCATTTGACTTTGAGGAGTTCCCATTAAATCTATTTTTTCTTTTGTTGTTTGTGCTTTCGGTGTAAAGTTTAGGAAGCTACCTCCTATTACTAGGTCTTAAAGATATTTCCCTATATTTTCTTCTCGAAGTTTATGGTGCTAGTTTTTATATTTAGGTGTTTGATCCACTTTTAGCTAATTTTTGTAGAGGCTGTAAGTTAAGGGTCTTCTTTCATTCTTTTGGCTATTAATATCCAGTTTTCCCATGCCCACTTATTGAAAAGACTATTTTGTACCAGTTCAGAGAATTTGGGGGCCTTGTCAAAAAGCGGTTGAGCATAGATTTGTTGGTCTATTTCTGCACTCTCAATTGGATTCCATTGGTCAGTATGTCTATCTTTGTGCCAGTACCATGCTTTTTTGACCACTGTGGCCTTATAATAGCTTTTAAAGTTTGGAAGTTTTAATCCTCTTGCTTCATTCTTTTTTAGCATGCTTTTAGCTATTCAAGTTCTCTTTCCCTTCCATTTGAATTTGGTAACTAGCTTTTCCAAGTCTTCAAAATAGGTTGTTGGAATTTGGATTGGTACTGTATTGAATCTGTAGATCTATTTGGATAAACTTGACATCTTAACTATATTTAACCTTCCTATCCATGACCAGGAAATGTCTTCTACCTATTTAGATCTTTGATTTCTTTTAGCAATGTTGTGTAATTTTCTGTAATTCTGTAATTTTCTTTACATCCCTAGTTAAGTTCATTCCTAAGTACTTGATTCTTTTAGTGCTACTTTGAATGGATTTTTTTCCTTAACTGACTCCTCAGTTAGATCATTGTGTATAGAAACATTACTGATTTTTGCACATTATTTTTTATCCCACCACATTGCTGATTTTTTTTATTAGCTCAAGTAACTTTGCTGTAGATTTTTCAGGATTTTCTAAGTATCTTATTATGTCATCTGCAAATAATGAAAGTTTCTCTTCTTCCTTTCCAATTTAGATGCCTTTTATTTCTTTCTCCCACCTGATTCCTCTAGCTAGAACTTTTAGTACAATGTTGAGTAATAGTGGTGACAGAAGGCATCCTTGTCTCATTCCTGATCTTAGGAGGAAAGCTTTCAGTTTCTCTCCATTGAGAGATGATGGCTATCGGTTTTTCATATATGCCCTTTATCTTATTGAGGAAGTTACCTTTAATTCCTATCTTTTGAGGTGTTTTTATCAGAAAAGGATGTTGAATTTTGTTGAATGCTTTTTCAGCATCAATCGAGATGATCATGTGATTTTTCCCTTTTGATTTGTTAATGTGGTGTATTATGTTAATTGAGTTTCTGGTGTTGACCCATCCTTGCATTCCTGGTGTAAACCCCATTTGATTGTGTTGTATAATTTTTTTTAACGTGTTGTTGGATTCGATTTGCTAGTATTTTGTTGAAAAATTTTGCATCTATGTTCATTAGGGAGATTGGCCTGTAGTTTCTCTTTCTTATAGCATCTTTACCCCGTTTTGGTATTAAAATGATATTAGTGTCATAAAATGAGTTAGGTGGTATACCTTTTCCCTTAATTTTTTGGGAAAAGTTTGAGCAGGATTAGTGTAAATTCTTTTTGGAATGTTTGATAAAATTTCTCTGTGAAGCTGTCTGACCCTGGGCTTTTCTTTGTAGGAAGATTTTTGATGACTGATTGAATCTCTTTACTTGTGATTGGTTTGTTGAGATTGGTTTATTTCTCCCTGAGTCAGTGTAGCTTGTTTGTGTGTTTTCAGGAATTTGTCCAGTTCATCTCAGTTTTCTAGTTTGTTGGCATATAGTTGTTTGTAGTGTCCTCTTATAATTTCTGTTATTTCTAGTGTCTTTGGTAACACACCCCTTCTCATTTCTGATTTCGTTTATTTGCATCCTCTTTTTTTTTTCTTTGTCAGTCTTGCTAGTGGCCCATCAATTTTATTGATTTTCTGAAATAAACATTTTTTGGTTTTATTGATTCTTTCTATTATTCTTTTATTCTCCCATTCATTTAACTCTGCTTTGATCTTTGTTATTTCTCTTCTATTTGCTTTAGGGTTAGTTTGCTGTTCTTTCTAAGTTTCTCCAGCTGAGCAGTTAAGTCCTTGATTTTTGCTCTTTCTTGTTTTTAAATATAGGCATTTAGGGCAATAAATTTCCATCTCAGCACAGCCTTTTCAACATCCTGTAAGTTCTCATCTGTTGTATTTTTTTTCTATCACCTCCACATAGCTACTGATTTCTCTGGCAATTTCTTCTTTGACCAACTGGTTGTTGAAGAGTGTGTTATTTAATATCCATATATTTGTGAATGTTCTCATTCTTTGGTGGTTATTGATATCCAGCTTCATTCCATTGTGATCAGAGAAAGTGCTTTGTATAATTTCAATGTTTTTACATTTATAAAGACCTGCTTTGTGCCCCAGCATATGATCTATCCTGGAGAATGGTCCATAAACACTAGAGAAGAATGTATATCCTGGTGTTTTGTGGGGTGATAACCTATATATGTCTGTTAGGTCTGATTCATTTATCAAGTTATTTAATTTCTCTATTTCCTTATTGATCTTCTGTCTGGTTGTTCTGTCTATGGAGGAGAGTGGTGTATTGAATTCTCCTACCATTATCATTGAAACATCTATCACTCCCTTCAGTTTTGCATATGTATGTCTCATGTACTTTGGAGCTCTTGAGTGGGACCATAGACATTTATGATTGTTATTTCTTCTTGGTGAATTGTCCCTTTTACTAATATATATTTTCCTTCTTTGTCTCTTATGATGTTTTTACATTTAAAGTCTATTTTGTCTGATATTAATATAGTTACTCCTGCTTTCTTTTGGTTACAACTTATGTGGAACATCTTTTTCCATTCTTTCACTTTCAATCAATTTGTATCCATGTGTCTAAGATGCATATGTTGTAAGCAGTATATATCTGGATTATATTTCTTAATCCATTCTGCCAATCTGTATCTGTAAGTTTAGTTTGTTAATGTTCAAGTTATTCATGAAAAGGCGTTTCTTGAACCCCCTATCTTATCTTTTGTATTTTATTTATCAGATCTATATATTCTTTTCCCTCTTTCTTTTTTTATCCTGTTACCTTTACTAGTACTCTTCAATTCTGTGTCCTCCTCCAGACCTTCCTCTCCCATCTTTTTTTTCAACTGGCAGAACTCCCTTTAGTATTTCTTGTAGAGCTGATCTCTTGTTGATATATTCTTTCAGGATTTGTTTGTCCATGAATTCTTGACTGCAAGTCTTTCTCTTTTAGGATCTTAAATATATCATACCACTGTCTTCTCACCTCCATAGTGTCAGTTGAGTAGTCTGAAGTCAGTCTTATGTATTTCCCTTCTATGTAGTAGATTGTTTTTCTCTTGCAGCTTTCAGGATTTTCTGCTTCTTTTCAACACTTGACAGACTGATTAGTATGTGTTTTGGGGAAGGCTTATTTGGATTTATTCTATTTGGAGTTTGTTGTGCTTCTTTGACTTGCATATTTATATCCTTTATAAGAGTTGGGAAGTTTTCCCCCATTATATCCTCAACTAATCTTCCTAGCTTTTTACTCTTATCTTCTCCTTCTAGGACAGTAATAATTCCTATAGTTTTGTGCCTTGTTTTGTCCGTCATTTCCCTGAGATCCAATTCAAAAATTTCCATCTTTTTTTTTTTTGCCATTTGCTGTTTTGAGTGTTAGAAATAAGTTGTCCTGTCCTCTAGTTCACTTATTCTTTCTTCTACCTCTTCAAATCTGCTATTGTATGTCTCTAGTATGTTTTTTATTTGGTCTGCAGCATCTTTATTTTCTTTGATATCTGCTATTTTTCTATTTATTATTTTAAATTCCTCTTTCTGCCCTTCTAGTGTCTTCTAGACACTCCTTTACATAATTAGCCATCCCATTTATTTTATTTAGTAGAGTTATATGAACATCTTTGATTAGTTGTTCCAATGTCTGTGTCTCCTCTGGTGTTTTAATTTGGTCATTAGTTTGGGCTATTATCCGCATCATGATATGTTTAGTGATTTTCTGCTGTTTTCATGGCATGTAAATATCTTTATTTATTTATTTTGGAAGTTAATTTCCTTCAGTAGTCTAAAGGCTTGTATTTGCTGGATGGATGTGGAGCAGGATGCAGGGCATGGGGCATGACAAAATAGTGCAATGATGCATTGCAGTACAGGTATAGGCTTAGGTTTGGGATGCTATACTGGTGCCTGTGAGCATGGGCGCCCAGCAGCAGGGGAGAATGCGGCTGTGTGGGTGCATGGGTCTTGGGGGCAGGTCCCTGGTCTGAGCTG
>PVIY010014922.1:20721-55289 GCA_004026745.1 Myrmecophaga tridactyla
CAACTGTATGAACTGGGGGTGGATTTAGCCTGGTTATGGAGGTAAGCACCTGCAGCCTTTATGTGCTGGCTACTGCCTACAGGGGGTAGGGACTGGGAGGCATCTTTCGGGATGGGCAGGGCAATACTGTGCTTGCGCAGGTGGTTGAGTTGGGCTGGGGCAGGAGCGCATGTGCTTGGGGTTGGGTTGTGGGGTGGGTACGCACTGGAGGAGTTGATGAGATGGGGGTGCTTGGAGTGCAGTGGGGGGGAGGGCAGGCGATGGGGTTTAGGTGTGTAGAGTGTGGGCTGAGTTGTGGGTCATGAGATTGCATTGGTGAGGGCAGCATGTTCAAGGAAGTCAGCTTGACTCACTTCCTATTCCCTTTCTCCCTGTCTGTCCAATCCTGGGGGCCCTCGGCTTCCACGTTAGGCTGTTTGCAACAGCTGTGTTTCTCAGTTCCTCAGCTTTTGCAACCAGGGCCACGCTATGTGATACAGAACACTGTCCCAGGTCACTTACATCTTGGAATCGCTGTCTCAGTCCCCTTCACCATTCCTTCTCTAGCTGTTCCTTGGAGCGGGGTTGAACTCAATCTATTCTATTCTGCCATATTCCCGGAACTCCAGACTTTGGTCTTCTTAAAATGCATGCGAACCCTGGGGCATCAGCCAAACACTGTGAATGGTCTGGCACAGATTTCGCATCCCTTCCCGTACTTCTTTTTGGTCATACAGTTATATGGATTTTCTCCAAGACACGTCTGGTACAGTATGGAGATATGCGCATCCTCCCAGTTCTGCGTGTTTTAAGTGTGGATCCCAGAGAGGTTGCCATCTTGACAGCGTCCTGAGGAAGCAGTGGCTTTCTAGTTGGGAGACAGCAACATTTACTTTTATAAGGTAATTTTACATTATCTTTTAATTTTCTCTCCCAAGCATATTTTTATTTCACATGTGGGGAAACTGTGGCCAGATGGCAATATGGTGGATTGGAAAAGTCTTGCTACAAAATACCTAATGAGTTAGGATAAAGTCTTATGAAAATTCTTCGAAATTTATAGCTGAGCTTGCAAATTCGGGTATATGTCCAGGAATTGAAAATGAAGACCAGAAACCAGAGGCAAAGAATATATAAGGCTGTCCTCCATGGGAAGGGATGGATGGGGATGGTTGCCAGTTTCATTAACAAGAACGATTTAAATATGAGAGATAAAGTCTTGGACATATGCACTTGGCAGATGGAACTACTGTTTGCATTAAAGGCAGGATCACAGTGCAAGGGTGAATTTTATAAAAAGAAAACTAGACAGACGTACATACAGCAAAGTCAGCAGCAGATACAACATATAGCAAATTTAGACCTGTATGACTTAAGTAGGCAAACTATAAATATTTTAAAAATTAGAAAAAAAGTCTAAGATCTCAAATAACGGCTTGAGCTTAATTGTCTTTCTTCACTGGTCTTGGTTTGCTGTAATCCCTAGTACCGTAAGCATGTAACTTTAACTTGGAGCCACTGAAGGCCCATCATAATCTGCTTGTATTCACCCTTCCCTCCCACTGTCTCAAATGCCCTGTGCTCATTTCTGCCTCTGACTTAACATATATTCTGCCTTACATGGATTACCTTGTCTAACAACTCAGAATAGGTGCTAGCAGTTTTTCCTAGGAGCTACTTCCATTTAGCCATTCCCGAGTGAGTCTCTAACACAGAACTATCATTACTTTATCTTTGAGCCAGACTGTTCTCAATATCCCAGGCACAGGGTTAAGGATTTGATATACCCATATCTAAGTATGTTGAGGAATACGAGTAAGATTATATAAACAAGTAGTTTTTCAGTCTGCCTATTTTCTCTCTGTGGCATGTTCATGCCACAGAGAGAGCAGGCCCACTATCTGCCATAACTATATGCTGTGATTAAGCAAGATAGATACAGGATAGGGCTTTTAAAAGATTATGGTCTAAAATTAGTTTACTTTAAATTGCAGAAAACAGCCGTAATGTCATGTTGTGTTCAACAGTTCACTAGTTGAACACAACAAAAAACATGGAATTATTGTCTGTTTAATGCTTTAAAAACTTAAATTACTTTTAAACAGTTGATACATGCACAACATAAAATTTAAAAAGTACTGTCTCTTCTTCCCTTCCTTATTTTTTTAGCCACAATTACCTTTCCAAAGAGCAGTCTTGAAGCTTCTTGAGTATCCTTTTGAATATTTTATACAATTTCACATAAGCGGTGGTTTATAAACTGTGTTGCAGTTTGCTTTGTATTTTAGAGATTTTTCCCAATCAGCATATATAGAGCAGTCTCATTCTTTTTAATAGTTAACATCCATATTGATGTACATTTAATTTGAGCAACATTGATTTTATAGACTAAGCTTTTTTCATGTTAGCAATTGTTGACCTATTACTACCTGAAATTTTAAGTAACAACTAAATCCATGTTTTAAATCCATGTTTCATTTATATGAAAAACATTACCTCACAATTCACACATTCGCTCATTAGCAAGCATAGAAAGAACTGCACTTTCATTATATCACAAGATTTTAAGACAGAATACAAAATTGATAAATAAAATTTTTTTATCTTATTTTATTCAATATATTTGAAACAATCATCTGTAAATTTAACCTATCCTTAAAAATAGGTACTATTTTAGTATAATCCCATTTATGTACAAAACAAACAAACCCTTTACATATTCACACTTATGTTAAGTGTACAGAAGAAAGCATGAAAGGATATATATTATTAAATGCTGGGAACCTTTGGGAAGTTAATGTGAAAAGGGAGATAATTTTTATTCCATATACTTCTAAATTTGAATTTTTCATTCATGTATTTGTAGATTTTTTTTGATAAATGTTCAAAAGCACCAAAAAACATTTAAAAACAATGCTAAATTAGTAACAAATACCCATCTTCTGACAACAGTGTCTTGTAGTAGATAATCTTCCTTGGAAAGTAATACATAGGCAATAGGGTGCAAAAACTGAGAACAAATAAATTATAATCTCGATAGATGTTTATTTATCAAATCTCATTAAGTGGAGTCTTCGACTGGCTTTTAAAACAAGGGCTGTTTCATTATACTGGCATATGTGGCAGACCATTTAAGTACAGAAAACGTTTCTCAAAGATTTTTTAAAATAGGGCAATATGGGTCATCATTTGGTACATGAATATAATACATCTATTGAAAATCTTCCCAAACATCATAAAAACTTGGAGGTAATTTATATAACTTGAAATGTCTTCATTTTAAAATGATATGCACAAAAAGGGATTTGTCACCAAGAACAGAAAAGTGGCAGCTCCTGTGTTCAGACTACAACTCACAACACAACTGGCTTTTGATGGAAATTACACCTCAAGGTCCAGAGTATGTGGGGCCTAAAACCTGATTAAAATTTTATACATTACAATAAATGTTTCTTTTAATAAATGGCTTATCAATATTCTCAGATTTAGTCTAATCATCCAAGAAAAAGTAGTTTCCGCTCTTCTTTTGTTCGACATCCTAGAAAACAAAATGGAGAAACAGCCAAAATCAGCAACTCATTCTTGTTTATATAGACTGTCACCAAAGTATTATTAAGAGGTGATACAATAATATCCTCTGCATAACCTCTCCTATACACCATTTACTTCTGGATATTCCCTGTTCAACACTTAAAGGCACAATGACTACCTCCACCCCCAGCCCCAGGACAAAACAGCAATATTACTAAAATACTTCATTTGCTCCAACTCAAGCAAAGCCCCTTTATTTAAGACACCTAATTCACACATATGAAATTATGCTATGTATTATGATAAATTTCTGGGAAAACTTATTCAAATTCCATTTTAATTCCAACTTTAATAACCTGGCCAGAAAGTTTGAGAAATGGCTATTACCCAAAATGTATATACAAGTAGTACTGTTTATAGACTGGTCAATAATGATCTATCTACCTACCTGCCTAAACCTTATTAGGATTAAAGTATGACTGTTTAAGAAAAGTGGGCATATGGAAATGATTAACAGGCACAGAGAAGCCTGTACTTGAACAGGGGACTGAACCATGAGTCTCCACCCAAAAAAATGATAATACAAAGTATAACACTTCTGAAGAAATTTCTGGGAAAATTAAGGTGTACAAAATTGGACAATTTTGTTCCTCTTTTATGTTTAAAATGCTTTTTTGGAATTGAGAAACTCCTGAATGCTAAGACAGAACATGCCATTTTTTAAATCCTGGCCAAGCAGTAACAACAATCACTTATAAACAGAAAACATAATGAAAGCCTAAAGTAGTCATACACTGTATTAACTAGTTAAGAATATGATGAGTAAAACGAATTTGTCTTTGCCTTTTTAAGAGCTAACTGCTTAGTAGCAAAGCTAGAGTATAAAAATGAAAATAGTAAACCGCTACAGTACAATTATATTCAACATACTTCGAAAGCTTATAAATATTAAGGATGATGGATAGAGGGCCATGAAATGCAAACATTCTAAGAAGGCACTGAAAGGGGATTTCAAGAATGGCAGAAATGCTTTTAAAATTTATTCACTTTTTCTTTGGGTGACCAAGAGATTTTTGCCTTCTTAAAGACAAATATTCAGACTACATCATCACAACAGCTGTCGAACAAACTGAATTATACCATTCAAATATTAAAATGTGAAAAATATGAACCTTAGAATTAGTGAAACTATCATACACATATTTTTAAAGAAATAGCTTTCCAATATGAAAAATGCCTTTCAATCAATTGTTTAACATTGAATAGAAATTATCTGTGATTTAAGATTGTTTTTCTGCATACCTTAATTGAGTTGAGTTTGTTTATTCTTGGCCTATAGTTGTTTGGATCTCTTCTGAATGTTATTTCAAGCTGAGACAAAAATTTATTCATGCCAGCTAAAAGGGTCTGAGGACTAGGAAAAGGAAAAAAAGATTAACTGAGTTTAAATTTTTCACCTTTTGGGATGAAGAGTATTAAGAATTCCTGTTCCCTCTAGTTCCCCAATCATACATTGTCTGGATAATAGTAAAATCATAGCATATTATAAATCTTATATTTAGAAATGGCTTTGCTTTGGACTATATAATTTGCTTGGCTATAATATTTTTGTGCCAAGCATATATACAGTATAACCTGTGTTTCTGATATGGGAAAAGACACATTTAAGACACATCCTACTTTAGAAAAAACAAAATGTCATTAATAGGAGATTTACTATAGGAATTTTAGGGGAGAAAGAATTTAAGATTTACATTAGAAATTTGAAATTGGAGGGGATATGTATTTCTGTCCAGTTTTACTGTAAGAAAACTTCTTTAAAAATTTTTTATATTTTTTTACTGTTCTCTTAAGCTAGTTCTTAAATCATACTAAACTCACCCCATATATGTGGAATATTTTAAGAACTTTATAAATACAAAGGGGAAATAATTATTTGAATAAATAAACTATATATATATTCTAAGAAATTCCTGTAACTCTTCAAGAAACAAAAAATTCTCAACAGTTGTTATACGTATTTAAAATGAAAAAAAAAAGGATTTCTGGGAAGAAGCTCAGTACTTTTATTTCCTGCATTACTCTAGTGGCATATTCATTCTATACCAGAAAACACTGTTATGTTGGAACCACATGAATCTACTCTTTTTATAGAAAAAAAAAAAAAGGTTGAATATGGGTAATTTCATATGATTCAGCCTAATTCAAAGTTTTAGCACTAAAAGTATAAGAAATTCCAATCAACTGATTTGGAGTGTTTAGCTTCTCTATATACGCAAGGGTCCTCCGTCAGTGTAAGGAAAAATGAGGGTGAGAAAAGGGAAAAAGTTATTAAATTTAACACTGATAAAGATCAGATATTTGGTTATAGTTCTACCACTATCAGTGTAAGTTATGTAATCATATAATTTTCTTTATTTGTCTTGTACTAAAATCAATAGTTTTCAACAAATTGCTTGCAAAAATAAAATCCAAGTGAATCTTATTTGGAAATCCAAATAATGAAGCACATAAAAGTTCAGCCAAAAGAAAAGGTGAGGGGCACAGATCTCTGTATGCTTATTCCCCTGGCTCAGGAGTTCCATATTAGAATATTGTCTGAAAGCTACTTGTTCTACATGGTCCCATCTAGTATTTACTATGAATGATCTTGGGAATCACAGAACCATGTCTAGAATTTCTGATTATATCTTTCCTATCTCTTAAACTAAAGTATGACTTTAATGTTTATGAATTTATTGGAAAATTTAAATGTAACAATTTTCTATTTGTTAGAACTTATAATTAGCTTTGCATGTTTTATAAAAGTAATTTTACCTGTTTGCAACAGTGTTTTTAGATGGAACACCATCAAAAACGATGACCCGATCTGCTAGATAGGTGGCCATGATGAAGTCATGTTCTACAACAAAGGCTGTCTTTTTTGCATGGAGTATAAAACTAAAACAAGACATTTTTGGAAAAATATGATAGATTATTATCTAAAACATTCAAATGTTATATTAAGCATACCTATAGGCCTGCACAAGTAATACTTGCATGGGCACAATATTTACCGTTTGACAACTCTAGCTGCCATCAATCTTTGTTCAGAATCCAAATATGCAGACGGTTCATCAATTAAATAGACATCAGCAGGTTTGCCCAAACAAAGAGCTAAAGCTACTCGTTGCAGTTCACCACCAGATAACGTCTGCACCTATTTGGAGAAGAATTTTAGTGAACCACGTGCCTCCACATTGTTTAAAAGTTTAAAAAACAAAAAATACTTCAGAGCACCTCTTGGTCAATGATGTTTTCAATTTGCAGAGGCTTCATTACATCAGTCACAAATTGTGGATGAGTATACGCATCTCTTATTTTTTCATGTAGTAACTGGCGAACACTTCCCTATTTGTAAAAGAAAAAAGGATTTAAATACATTTCAGTACAGAACTCTTCTATTTATGAATCTTGGGAAAGTTAAGCTCCAGAACAAAAGATTATCAGTTTGCTACCAAAAGATTCTCAGTACCAACACTTATATATATTTTTTAATTTGCATATGGGCAGGAGGTACCAGGGATCGAACTCCAGACCTCCAGCACGGCAGGTCGGAGCTCTGCCTGCTGAGCCACGGCAGCCGCCCAACACTTATATTTTTGATTACAGATAGCCATCCTAGTAGATGTGAAATGGTATGTCAGTGTGGTTTAATTTGCATTTCCTTAATGACTAATGATATGGATCATCTTTTCATGTGCTTTATTGACCACTGGTGTTATGTTCTTTGGAAAAATGTTTCTGATCAAAACCTTTGCTGGCTTTTTTTTGCATTTTTTTTTTTTTAAATTAGAGAAGCTGTAGGTTTACAGAAAATAGTTAATATATACCCATGCCTCCTATTATTAACACCTTGCATTAGTTTAGCAGAGTTTTAAATTGAGTTGTAAGATGATCCTTATATATTCTGGATACAAATTTTTTTATTAGTTGTATGCAAATATTTTCTCCCGCTCTGGTGGGTTGTGTTTTCACTTTCTTGAAGAAAGTTTTGCAAGACAAAACCCTTCAGGTTTTTTAAAGGTTTACTTTGGAAAATGACAAGGAGATCTTAAAAGCTTCCTTCTAATAACTGGAAATGAATCAAGGGCCACTTTCTGGTCACTTTCGATAAAACTGTATAGAATCTAATGAGAAGAATTCTGACATAGTAGAGGACACTAAAGCAATAGGCGAATATAGAAAATTTTCTCCAATCATGAAAGAACAAAACAAAAACTCACAGTTGATTTGGGACTGATCTTCTGTGGCTTATAACTAACATTTAGAACCGGCACTTCTCCTGCAAAATAACGCAAACAAGACAGATACTGAAAACTGCCCAGACCTTTAAAGTTTACCATGTGGAACAGAATGAAAAGATCCAACATTACAAAAGTACCTCCTTCATCAGGTTTAAGTCTTCCAGCAAGCATTCTGATAAACGTCGTTTTACCAGTGCCTGGTAACACAATATAGAACACATTGACCTGAAGGATACTTCACATTTAGAGTCAACCAGTATATCCTACTTGTTTTTTGTATGCTGTATGGCGGGGTCACATTTCATTCTTTTTTTCATGTGAGTAGCCCGTCATCGCAGCACCATTTATTAAATTTTGTTTGTTTGTTTTTATTGGTTTCTTTGGGAAGTGCATGGTCTGGGAATCGACCTGGGTCTCCCACACAGCAGGTGAGAATTCTACCACTGAACTACCCTCATACCCCGTCCTACTTGGTTTTAATTGAGAAATTTGTTTGTATAGAAGTTTTCTTCTACAGTAGTTTTATAAGCTATAAGATTACCATATAAATCTAACTTAAAAAAAAAGTCCTTAAAGTAATGTCACTTATTTGATAGTCAAATTCATCTCACAACTACATTTATGATGTAAACTAATACTAAAAATGCTGATAATACAGTTATTTCTGCTATTTACAAAGGCAGGCAACTTGAATTTCTAATTAGGAAAGCTCCAAAGAGAGATGGAACAAGCAAGCACTCTTAACCCTATAACTAACTCGGTTTTTAATGGAATAATTACAGTTGTGACTGAACAAACAATTTCAAGTATCACAAAATGAGCAAAACTTACCATTTTCCCCCAGCATCACCATGATTTCAGAATCTGTAAACTCTCCAGCTACAATTGCTAGTTCAAACTCTCCCATCTTTTTCTTCATTCCTGGATATTTATACATACACATCTTTTTAACTTCTTCTTCATTTGCTGTCTCAGCCACTTTAAAAACAAGTGATGCATCTCTGAATCTCAAGTTTTCTGTTGGAACATATCCATCCAGGAAAATGTTTATGCCTGTTGGAAAAAAAGCCATTATAAATAAGTTAGTATAGATCAGAGGCTAAAATTTTTCTAAAGCAAGAAATCATATTAAAGCAAAATGGGCTCTTGGGGATGTACGTTTGGGATTTTAAATCTGGATTTTTTATAACATGCATCTGTATACTGTGAAGTGACAACATGATGTTTCATGTTCCTAATGCAAGTTTAAATAACTCGTGCATATATATTTTCAGTATATATATATCAGTATATATATATACAAAAGAAGTGTATTTTTTCATTATGCTACATGATTTTTATGTAAGAATTTTTACATCAGGTTTTATGTAAAAGTAGTGTAAACATGGCATATCATTTATTTTTAAATAAAATACTGCAATTTAAATGGAAACTAGATAGGAATGGAATATTTTTGTAGACTGATGTAAAATACTAGCCTGAGGAATAATTAAAAAAATAAACTATGTAACTTATGGGTATTAAATTTTCAGATGGGGAATAACCATACACTTTGAAGTTAGTTTTTTGCATTTTTCTTCAAATTTATTTTGCAGGTTCAAAATAAACTGAATAATTAGCTAAAACTTTACTTAATGTGTTTTTCGGGCATCACTGTACAAAGCAAGTACCATTACCTAAACATTTTGGTAACTGAAAGTAAACCAGCGAATATGAGAATCCCTCCCTACTAAAACTGTTAAGATCCATGATGGCAGGGTCTTCATCTTGCTTCGTATTGTATACTCAATTTAGCACATAGGTGTTCAATAAATATTTCCTCACAGAACAAATGAAGAGATACGTTTATTCTGCCAAAATGAGCATATGATTTTGGATCATAAACTACTTAAAAACTATTATTGTGAGATTAAAAATTAAAAGCAAAAATTAAGTTAAAAACTTGAAGGAACCTTAGTGGTCGTTTAAACTAAGTGCCTAATTCATCAGGTAAGGAAATGAAGGCTTTTACTTCTGCTCAATAACACAGCAAGTCACTCTTTACATTCCTACTGCAATACTTATTTTCTCAATTTAAAAATGAGTACAAATTGTGATTAGCTTTACCATTCACAGAGCATTTACACAGATTCCATTAATTTTAGCATATCAAAGGAAAGCAGAAAGATGAATTGTAGTTTCTTACTTATTGAACAAATGAGGGACAAAAAAATCTCACCAGGAACCATTTCCTGAATGGGACAGCTTTTAGACATGGCATTTATAACTCTAATTATGGAAGAATGATTGCCATGTGCCCACATCTTCATGAACCTGACTTTAAAATTAATGTATGTTATAGAGTGGATACTCTATAAATATATATTAACTGAAAAGTGTAAAGAATAACTGGTTTTGACATCATCTCTTAAGACTACTGGCAAGAAAACTGGGCAGGGTATAATCTCACAAATTTTTCTTTAAAATATGAACATGTCTATCTCAAATGTACAACTAGATTAAGTTTTAGCAATTCCTACAGCTTAAAATATTTGTTTTTTAATAAACTAGAAAAGCTACAATAGCACTTTTTTATTCAAAGTGTATGATGCATTATAAATTTTTTTTTTCTAAAAAGAGTGCTTTAGGTAAGTAAAAAACTATCTTTTTGAATGAGAGATTCACACACAAAAAATAATAAAAAGAAAGCTACACAAGTTTTTCTTACAAAATATGGCAGTTTGTTCAAGATTAAGACCTTATAGGTCTTCTAGATTATTTGCTTAAGACATAGCTGGAAAGAATATAGAGCAAAATACAAGTAAAAAAGCAGTGCAATGAAAAAATATCAGTGGGTAAATTTGAAGATGCCAAACAGTATGATGCTGCTGCAGAACAAAATTTTAACGTAGGAAAAAAATTAACGAAACTGCTAATGCATTTCTACCCACCTCAATAGAAAATTCTCCAAAAAGAAATAAACGTTGCTTAAACTGATATATATATATATATATATATATATATATATATATATATATAAAAAACCTTGAGTGATTCAATTCCAAAAGATCACAGTTCTGGACAACTAATATTTAGAGCAACATAAACCTACATAATATGGACAATAATATATTTTTCTAAACACCAGAATGGAAGAAAACGCAGTGTATGTGGAAACAGTTTTGAAGTTACCTTCTCTTACGCTAAAAGGCATTGTGACAACACCATATGCACTTGGTACACCATATAAACAGCAGATGAAGTCAGAAAGGTAGTCTAATACACTTAGATCATGCTCCACCACAATGATATATCTGAAAATTGAAACAGTTTGATTTTTAAATGTTAGATATCATATATAAGTAACTCAAACTTTTATATAAGCTATTTCTCTTTACTACAGTTATAAATTTCAGGAAAACAAATACTTTTAAAAATTAAGTGAAAGACCATATTGAACAAAAGCCATGAAGTATTATCTTTGAATAAGGCTCATTATCAATATCCATATTTAAAACTTTTCCGAAACTAAAAGGAAGAAACAAAATGAAATAGTTTGACTATATGAAATGTGCAATGCAAATAATGAATATACTTTTGAATAAACTTTACAAAGCAGAAATAATCATAATAGATTTAATTCAGAGGTAGCTTAAACTGTTTATTATTCTATTCAACTTATATATTAAGTCTTTCTGCTTGTCTTATCCCATGCTAGCTGCAGTATGGCAGGCAGAGAGAAACAGGTGACAGAATCCTTAACATGAAGACTTTCAACTTAGGCTGGGGCAGACAAGGAATAGATATGAAACAACAGAAAAAGACTAAGTGGAAAAATATATTTTACAGATAATAAAATTCAGTGAAAGTCAGAAAGGTGAGTATTAGCATACTTTGTGAATGAGATGGGATATTAAATGAACCTTAAATGGGTAGATATGTATGAAGTGATGAGAAGTATTCCTAGAGGAGAAGCTAGTAAGAAATAGCCATATACCCTTCTTATAAAGCACTTTATTCCTATTTTCAAATTAGAGATGCTCAAAAATATTCTGCACACACCTCAAATTTCAATTTATAAGCTTCCTTTGCAAATACATATTCTCCACATTAATGGAATCACTCACATAAAAAAAGACTCATTTTGTTCCCAATGATACACTGTTTAAATTTCCAAATCTGTGAACTCTTTTGCAGCAATATCTTGTATGTATGTCTCTATTTCTTCCTTTTGTTTGCCTAAATTCTAGTTCACACTCTGGCGTTTCTTCCAATATTGTTGCAATCTTTTGACAAATCTCAATTTTTCCGGGTCTCCTGATGTGATTCTCAATTTGTAATGCAACAAATAATCCTTAGTCTTTCTTTCAAGACCAACACTTCAGATACTACCTTTCTCTTATTTCACTCACATATAGGAAACACTGAATAATGGATCTTTGTTTCCCAAATAATCCACTTTTTTGTCTAAAGGATATTCTTTCTGTCCACATGGTCTCCTGTCAAATCTTCAACTGCTGAAATCCAACTCTATCTTTAAGGTCCGCCTCAAATCCTACCTCTTGTGGGAACACTTCCTAAAATGCAAATGAACTCTCTGCTCTCAAATCTCTGTAATGCTGAATACCTGGAACTTTTATTATTTTTGTGTACCCTTATAACCTGCCCAAAAACATTGTGGAGAAAGATGGTTTGTAATGCATTTTAGTGCCTCTATGATCTTTAGTCTTGTGCTGTGTGCCAAACAAGTGTTTAATAAGGTTGTTGAATTATTATCTTATCAGATGAAGAACTGGCTTTAAGCTAATCAGCGATGGAGAAAGGGTATGTTCTGGTCCAACCAAACGTCCTGATTATATAAAGTGATTATATATGACTATAGAAAGTGGCCACTGAGCACCTGAAATAGTGTGACTGAAGAAACGAATTTTTCATTTTATTTCATTTCAATTAAAATTTAAATGGTAATATATGGCTGGAGGTTTCAGTGCAGTTCTAGAATAAGAGAATGATATGGAAAAAAAAAACCCAAATCATTTCAGAAAGTGAGACGAACCACAGTAATTTTTAGGAAGCTATCACAGTAATCTAGGGCTCAGGTAAAAGGAAAGAGAAAGAATGGGGGCAAGTCTGATATGAAAAAGAAAATAAGAGTAAATGTTTTTTACCACAATGGTGATATTATCAATAGAAATGGCAAATCATCCAGGGTGAGCTGGTATTCATCCTGCCCTGGTTATCAATGTTGGCATTCTGCCATTATGTGGGATACTTCTCTACTTTAATCATTAAAATATTTTGCTTCCTTCAAGGCCCAGTGTAAAACAGTATAGTATTATGCAGTGGTCTTTAACTGTCTTTAAAAGCATAATAATAATAATAAGTAAAAACTTCCTGCCTGACTCATCTTCAAGTAGAGCTTATTCAGAAGCCCAAAACGTAAAAAAAATTTAGATGAGTCACTGTTATCTGAGGTTTTGAGAAGAAACAGAAATCTGGAGCATGCTTTCTTTGAACACTTATGAGTCCTACTAGATATAGGGTTCTCTGAAGATGAAAAGAGACAATACATAAAGTAAACAGCACAGAATAGGTGAATAATAAATGTTTCCCCTAACTCCAAATACAATGATATTTATGTTGCTATTCCCTGTTCATTTTTGCTATTTATTATTTGGTTGTAACAAGGGTTTAGTAAATCAAACTATATATCTATCCAAATGTTGCTTTCAACTAAGAATCTAAAGCAGTGAAAACTCTACAGCTCTACCTAGGTATTCCTATTTGTTTACTTGAACACATGCCATCATCATTGCCAATCTTTCCATAAAATTTTTTATCCTCCATTCTGCAAGCTCTTTCATCCTTCAACCTTCAATTTATATGAAACTATTCCAGAATACTTATGAAATAAATGCCTATAAAGGGTTAATCCACGTAACAAGGTGGATTGGACCTATCTCTAAATAAGACAGAAATGACTCTATCTGTTACAGAAGAGATTATGTATTATATACTGACAATTATATTAATTTATATAATAATACTATGTATTAATTTAGTTCAGTGGTTTACAACAACAATGGTTTGCTCTGCTTGGGTGCATTTTTGGTTATAACAATGATTAGGAGGCATTACTGGTATTTGGTAGGCAAGAGTCAAGAAAGCTATATGCTCTGTAAAGCATGGAACAGTTTCACATGACTTTCAATTGTCCTGCCACTCTAAACTGACCACAAATTAGAATAAAACTGAAAAGTTTTTACAAGTTAAGCAAAATTTCCAGTAATTTAGTTTATTATGGAGATGAAAATTTAAATTGTACAAAGACATCTTGATATTATTGAATAATTTACTCACTGTGTACTTTTTGTCATTTAACACATTACAGGATTTCCTATGACACATTTAGTTTTATTGCAAAAGCAACTAAACCCTGGAAATACATAGCAGAGAAGATACGAGATCCTATTTAATGAATTTAGACTGAAACACTATATATTTAAAAAATATTTCTATAGCATAATAAATCTATTTTGTGAAAATTTACAATTGATTTTGAGTTGTCTGCTGATTTGCAGTCTTACTGACAATATTCTCAGAGGCAATTAATAAAACCTCTTGTACTACTTTTTTTTTTTCCAACCCACCCTCTATTCCTTACTGTCTATTCAAACATTTGCTCTCCAAAATCTTTTTATAGCATTAAAGACTGAACATATGTCTTGACATGTAAGTACAATTTCAGTATGGTGATATGTATCTTGTGATTTTTTTTTTAATCATCAATCTATCATTACATAAAGATTACTTAACACTATTTCAATTAATAAGACCTAGAACATGGGCAAAAACCATTTTATTCCATCATTTTCTCTACTTGTCAATCTAATTTGTCTTGATATGTTATCCTTATTACAATTAAGGCTCTTTCCCTCTCATAAAATAGGAAACAAGTTGTGTAGCATTTTTTCTAACACTAGTTTTTATTCTGAGGTCTATCTAGACCTCTGCTATTTATTTCACTTTCTTATTCTTCCTATATAGGACAGCTCCTGATCACCTTTGAATTTTAAATTTTATGCACTACGATGACTTCATTATTTTCAAGTGTTATTTGCCTGAGCATTTATATATTGTAATACATGTTATCTGCCTGCAAATTATTTTCCTTTTAGTTCTTTTTATTATAGATAAGACATTATTTGGTATCTTTAAGAAAGTTTCTTTATCACTGATAGAATATTTAAAGTATCAAGTGGGATTTACTGTTCATTCTCTACAGGACTTGTGCTCCTGAATTGAGTTTTTTAAACGATTCTGAAAAAATTTTAGCCACGACCACTTCATGGTTTCATTTTTCGGACTATTAAGATAAGAGTCTTCTCATTCTAGTCTCCACATCTCTGAACTTACCTCCTATATTTCCCCCCATATTCTCTCTTTGCTGATTTCTGGTTATTTCCTCAGATCAATTTATTAGGTGTCTAATGCTCTTTTACAGTGTCCCTAAAGTGTATAATCTGTCCAGTAAGTTTCCAGCATCAATGATTATTCTTTTAATTTCTAAATGTTTTTTGCTTTTAACATTTACCAAATGCTATCACATTCTTAGGGTTTTGAATCCCTCTTTTATGCCTTTATCTTAAATACTGTTATTTTATAGTGTCTTTCAAAATACCATCTGAAGATCGTGGAAATCTAATCTTGCTGTATGCTATATTTACTGACAAACTTATAAAGTTTCCTCCTTTAATTTTTAATTCTGGATTTGAGCTTCCATAAGCTTTACATATAGGAATCCTGAGATCTGGGTTGATAAATATCCCTCCAGAGTAGTTTTATATCTGCTTTTGTTAGGTACCCACAGGGCTATAAATTCCATGACCTTTAAAATATAATTTTTCTGCTTGGAGTTTCTTAGACAAAACTGGTTATATAAATCTCAACTTCATATCCATGTAAGCTGCTGTACCATGAATAGAGATTTGAAGGAGAGACATCCCTTCACTCTCAATGAGCTCATGAGTGACAGATATGTTTCCTTGACATCATATGCTTATAGGCGATTTTTGATATTTGTTTTCAATTTGTCCTTTTGCTAAGAAAGTAGTCCTTTGAGGGTCTTCGCATTTTATGTGTGATAATCCAATACAAAGCCTTACTTCTTATCCCCAAATGGATTAAACCCAGGACCTAGAACAAGCAACATCCCTCATCTCTTTCCTCTCATTTATAGTTCCCTAAAGATTTCTCTTGGCTTTTGTTTAAGATCAGCTGTATATTTAAAAGGATGTTTATTAAATCGGCAACTAAGAAGAGGCTGTATGTTATAGAAAATACTAAATTAAAAAAAAACCTTAGTTTCTTGTTACAGTTATGTTAAATAGTAAATCTGTCATCTACAGCAAACAATTAACTTTTGTACCCTAAACTTCATCTTTAAAATGGGAATACCACGTAAAGATTCTAACTCCAAAGACTACTATGAGGATCAAGTTAGATAATGGATTTTAAAACTCTTTAAATATTAAGGCACTACATAAATACAGAGTGTTGTGATTACTTAAAAGAGGTTAGGAAGTCTTTTGCTTGGCAAGCCTGAATAACAGAAATTACTCTGCTGATTCTAACAATGTTCTAAACAGGTTTATTTTTTGCGGGGGGAAGGGGGGTGGTGGTATTTAGGGGGATATCACATTCACTTGACAAACCGGTAAAAGCCACATATTTATGGCAAATATCTCACACATATGTCATATATCCCAGAAAGCCGCACATATACGCCAAAGTTTAAATGAAATTTGCATATAGGCTCTATATTCTAGACTTCCTAGAAAGAGAGGTAGTAATAAATAAAGTTTGCAAATAAGACCTATTCTAGTTAAAGGAAAGTAAATTCCGATGGTATCTCCAATCAGTCAAAAAAGAAAGCATGTACAAGTACATGACACTGATAGTCCCAGTGTTTAGTCTTCAGAAATCTGTAAAACACCCCAAATAGAAAACAACACAGGTATACATACCAGATCTGTACTTACCTATCTGGATTTATTAGTGATCGTATAGTAATAGCAGCCTTTAAACGCTGTTTGACATCTAGGTAACTAGAAGGTTCATCAAACATGAAACTATGGGCAGAGGGGAAGGGGGAATAAGAGAAGCAAATGAAACAATTGTGAGACACAGATGATCTGTGTCTTAAACATTATTTTAAAACACTTTAATATAGATAATTTCTGAATTAATAACAAGAACTCCCTTCATATAATAATGAAAAGCCCACGCCACAATGATGCAAACACCTGTATTCTATTCAGAAGTGGAAGGAAGAAGAAATTATGAAAAGTATACCAAATGTGGGGAGAGACTCTCAGATTAGGCTTTCTTATAAACTGGTAGTCTCTTCATGAGAAATATTCTGATATAGTCTGAAGCAGTTCAAAGAACTTTTCTCTTAATAACTAAAGTCAGGTGTAATAAAGCAAATGAAGTTTTCTGAAAGGAGGGCATGATACAGAATTCACTGAACACTTTGTGAAGTCAAGCTAGCCTACATAGGATACTGTGCCAGTTTGAAAGGATTATGTGGCCTAGAAATGCCATGTTTTAATCCTGATCCAATTTGTGGAGGCAGTCTTTCTTTTAATCCCTATTCAGCCTGTAGGTTAGAGGTTTGATTAGATTGTCTGCAGGGTAATGTGACATGCCCAATTGTGGGTATTAGCCTTTGATTAGAGGGAGATATGATTCCAGCCATTCCAGGTGGGCCTTGACTAATTTACTGGAGTCCTTTAAAAGAAGAGACATTTTGGAGAAAGCTTCAGAGCCAGGAGACCTGGGAGAGGACATGCAGCCAGACCTTTGGAGATGAAGAAGGAATACGTCCCTGGAGTAGCTTCATGAAACAAGAAGCTTGGAGAGAAAGATAGCAGATGTCGCCATATTCGCCATGTGCCTTTCCAGTTGAGAGAGAAACCCTGAATTTTATTGGCCCTTTTGAACCAAGGTATCCCCTAAGTGCCTTAATTTGGACATTTTTATAGACCTGCTTTAACTGGGACATTTTCATGGCCTTAGAACTGAAAAACTGCAACTTAATAAATTACCCCTTTTAAAAGCCATTTTGTTTCTGGTATATCACATTCCAGCAGCTAGCAAACTAGAACAGATACTAATGTAGATATGGGGTAAAAAAATGGAAGCAATAAATAATTGGGAAAAGAGAAGCAATAGAAGGTAGGAAAGAAATATGCCTTTTTCAATTCTTCTTTTCTCCTTCATATGGCATGTTACCGTGATCTAGGGCTTAAGACTTCATGTTCAATTTAAGATTATTTTAAAAAGCTTGCTAGACCAGTTGGAAAGCTTTACTCTTTAATCTTTTTATGTAGAAAGGGTGTTTAAATTTTAAAATGCCATTGTATAAAAAAGCTCTGGAACTCATTCACTAGTTGTTAACTAGTTATCTAAACTAATAGTCCCCACTTCCCCCATAAGGCCCTGCAGAGATAACAACAGAGAGAAGGGGTGGTGGATGCGCAACTGATTTAACATCTTACCTTAAACCTAGGTACTATCTCTGTTAATTTCTCCCAAAACTCCTACTTTATTATCAGCATTACAACTAAAAACTTTAAATAAGAATTAAGATATACAAAAGAGGTAAATGGAACCTACATATCAGCTTTCTGTATGCAAACAACAGCACAAGCAAACCTCTGTAACTCTCCTCCTGAAAGATCTTCAACATTTCGTTCTTTTAGATGGGTTAAATCTACAAAGAACAGAGACGTATTGTGCTCAATGTTATAAGTTTTATTATACCTCTTCTATGCAGATTGTATACAACATGTTATCCTGTGTTTGAATAATATTTCAGTTGAAGACAGTATCATAAAAAGTGAATGTAACAATTACTAGAGATTTTCTCATTCATTTCAGTAATCCATAAAAAGATGTATAACTTTACAACTTAAGTTCAGGGCCTTTAAAAACACATAAACAAAATAAACACTTACCAAGCTGTTGACATACAATTGCCTGCGTCTTTGTTTCATCCTTTCGATCCAAAATAGACCCTACTGTCCCCTGTCATAATAACATAAATAATGTATAGTACATATGTTACCCTTATTTTTCTTCAGTAACAAGAGTTACAAAGTTAAATAAGCTTACTCTGATAAAGTTTTATATCTTCATCAACATTTCTAATACATAAAATTCCCCTAAAAATCAACTGACCTTTGCAGCTTTGGGAATTTGGTCCACATACTGAGGTTTGATAATGGCTTTTAGGTCGTCTTCTAGAATCTTGGTAAAGTAATTCTGCAATTCAGATCCTCGGAAGTAAGTCAAAATTTCTTGCCAATCAGGTGGATCCTAGAAAAATAGTATACAATTATTTGAATTTAAATTAATAATACAATTGTAAGGAGGATGACTTCTATAGAAGTAGTATGTAGCAAAAAAGATATTTTTTCACCAAGAATAGAGTCTAATACCCTAAAAGTTTTTCACCAATACAAAATATAACATATATCCAAAGATAATACTTTTGGCTTCTATTTTAATCTCAATATTGGAGATAGATTTAATTTTAAATGATGACTCAATATCTCTTACCAGTTTAAGCCATAAACAGATTTTAATTAACAAGGAATGAGATAGTTTCATATATACTAGAATTTCACTAATCATCTTGAAAATAAGAATGCCAAAACAACAACAACAAAAAACAACAACAAAAAACACACATACAAATGCCCCTTCAAAGTCTCATAAAACCAACCCGATTTTTATTTTATAAAGTGCTAATACATACATCATACTTTCCAAGGTTTGGCTTTTGTTTTCCTGCTAAAATTTTTAAAGCAGTTGACTTTCCAATACCATTAGTTCCAACTAATCCCAAAACTTCACCTGGACGAGGGATAGGCAACCTGTTTTAAGTGTACAAAAATAAACAACTCAGACTTAGGCAGAAAGAAAAAAGCTATACAACAATGCTGTATTTGAATGCAGTTGCACTCCACATGCATCCATTAATAAGCTAAGATACATATGTCAGATATTATTGACCATTAGGGAAAAAACAGCCAAGATTAACTTAAATTGTTAATTATTAGAAATGCATCCATGACCAACAGCACTTGAAATTTTATTCATTCAACTATCATTCAAATCCATTCTAAAGTAATATGTCTTTTTTTTTTTTTTTTTAAATATAAGACTCAGTTTAATGTATAACAAAATGCTTTGGTAGAAAATTACATAGCAGGTGCAACCTCACACTTTTTTTTTTCCTGGCCTGCCATTTACTTACAAGGAGAGAAGTGCCACATCAACCAGAAAAATTCCACTTCATTCTCCCTGTTGCAGCAGGCCCCTTAAAGCTGGCAGGTTGAGAGATATCTTTTTATTAGTTACATCTAGACTCCCAGATTAAAAATATTAATGTTGAGCAGATAAAAATCTCAAAGAATTAAGGACTTGCTTGTAACTTAATAATACATATCCAAATTCAGAATAACATTCTCTGTAGATCATAAGATTAATGGATAACAAAATAGAAGACAAGTTTCCTAAAAAAGCTATTTTGGGGATTTGGATACTATGTACATTAGTGATCCACAAGTTTGGTTGTATATTAGAATCACCTGGGAGCTTTTAAAACATCCTGAGTACAGAATGTACACTAAGAGATTCAGATGTAATCCAACCTGGGTTTCTAAAACCAGGGCATTAGTAGTTTAAAAAAAAAAATTCCTGAGGAAATTCTAACATGAGCCAAAATGAACCACTGACATATACAGTACGATCCTGCATAATCTCATACAATACTGTATTTTTTTCGTGGATGGTTAATAGCATTCCTTTCCATTTTTCCTTTGCGCTAAAAGGTACAAATGGAATTTGGAAAATTCCAAATACTCAGCGTTTACTGAATTAAAGCAGAATGCTGACTTGAGAATATACCTGTGAAGTTTGAAGGCATTGGCACAATATCGATGTGTTGTTTCTTTTTCCAAGTTGCTTGGTAAATTGACAATTGATAAGGCGCCAAAGGGGCATTTCTGTTATTTAAAGTAAAGAATTATGTATTATTTTTAGAACTCTACACACGACTAAAATGTATAGAATCGAAAGTTTTAAATAAGCAATCTTCCATGCATTAGTTTGTGAAATTCCTTTTCTAATTTACTTAAAAATAAAACAAAAGAACAAAACTAAGTTCCTTGAAGGTGGGATCAAATCACCTAGTTTTGTATTCTCTTTAGTGACTGGCAAAATCCTAGACATTTAATAAGTGTTTAATACTTGTTGAAAATCTTTACAGAATTTCAGTTTATTTTTAAAGACAAGATTAAGAGTCAACAAAAAAATGGTCATTGAGGATACAAGTCCATATTCAGTCTAACACACAAGCTTTCTCTTTACTTCTTTCAATACTCCTCTCCTTGTGTGCTTCCTCATCTACCTTATAAGGTCATTTAAGATAATGTACTGTATCTTTTTTTTGGGTATTTAGATCTCACCAATACTAGCACAACACTTTGCACACGGCAAGGATTAATGTCCTTCCATTGTGACTTTTATCCTCTTTTATTAAAAAGAGGGGGGGGGGGAGAGAGAGAGAGAGATTTACTTATTGAAAAGCATAACACCTGACTGTAAAATAAATGTCCAAAAGACAAGAATGGCAAAACCATAAGAGAGGTAATATGCCTAGAAAAATTTCTTAAGTAAAGATGACACAGAAGCAACCTTACATTAAGAGATCTATTAAGCAGAACTGTTCAATGAACTTAGAGGACCAACTCAAAGTCTCTGGGTATAAAGATTTCAGTGAATTTCTATTGTAAGTTACAAGAACATAAAGAAACAACCTTATAACTAACTACTATACTACAATCCTAACTAATAAAATTCTTTATACGAATTACATTTTTTCTGTCAGTGAAGTTTCTTCCACTTAGCAAAATTTTCTATTATCCTTTGTATCAATGTACCTAAAAGGCTTATATGATGCAAGTAATTTAAACTTCTCTAAATCAACAAGGAAAAAAACCCACATTGTTTATATAAATGAGGTGTATTATAAATGTCTTGATGTTGGGAAAGTATGCAAAGTAAATTCCCCCCACCCCCATAAGGATTTACTTCATTAGTACTTTTTTTAGCCACTCAAAAGCACATACCCAAAGCTGACAAAGAAAGAAAATAGAATAAATAATAATATATTGTTCAAAAATACATTTTCAGCACCTAGGACACAGGTAAGCTTCTAATGAGAAATAGTAAACATATGCTCAAAGGAACGTTTCCTGCTTATATTTCCAAAACAAAGGGAAAATGTTTTCCGGAATCTATAAAACTTTTCTGGATACTTAACTAGGGATTCAGAACCCAATTTAAAATATACATATGATGCATTTAAGTGATTAAGAGAGTGGTTTCTGTGCTCTGATGAAGCTCCTTTTCATGAAATATTACATACAAATAAAAATATATGAGTTAAGAACTTACATACTGGCTCTTAAATTTCAGTTATAAACTGATGTCGGAAATTCATCATTCATAAATCAAAAGCCCAATCAAATGACTTGATGCAACAAAAACTAATAGAAGTATTTAAAAAAGCATACTACTGTGTAAGAAGTACAATTTCAATAGAAGAATGTATAAGACAGCATAAAAAGATAAGGTTAAATTTTAATTTTTTCGGCTGTGTACTTTTGTATTTAAAAGGTGTAAATGTAAAGATAAATACAAATGTGAAGCTGAAAAAAAATGTACATAAAATGACAATTTTTTTCTATTTATTTTTTCCAAAAGTGATGATAAATGTTGGAATGTCTTTCTCAGAAAAGGGTAAAAAAGAAATTAAATTTGGTTGAGTAAGGCAAGGATAACTTTTAAATAATAGCTTTACTGATACAAGAATATCATTTCCCTGAATTTACATTCTTTATTCATGGCTTTATTTTGCCTCCTTAAAAATAATTTAATGCATTTGGAATTTTCAGATTACAAATTTGCTCTGGTAATAAAATATTATTACTTACCTTAATACAAATACCACAACCAATACAAAGAGTTTCAGAAATCCATGCTATTTTGCTCTGTGGTGTAACCTCTATACATAGTTTTCCTGGTAAAGGAAAAGATAGAATTAAGTCATTTTTCCTGATCTTCTGATTTTCTGAACATCATTATTTAGGCAACACTGGTTCCAAATTTCCATACAGAAGGAGATTTTCTTTTTTTTTTTTAATTTGCATATGGGCAGGAGGCACCAGGGATTGAACTCCAGACCTCCAGCACGGCAGGTCGGAGCTCTGCCTGCTGAGCCACAGCAGCTGCCCGAAGGAGATTTTCAATAAGAAATGCCACAGAAAGAAACATATTTGAGATAATGTCCAAATCAGTATTTTGTGGGGGTAAATTTCTGACTTTATTAATGCATACAAGAACTTTTGTCAGGCAATAGGGAGATGATGTTATACATTTTTTTAAATTTAATACTGGAGAAAATATGCTAGTATAAATAAGGCAGATTCTGAAAAAGTTTTATTTCTAAGTTGATGTAGACAAATCTTTAATTCACAAAACAAAATATGCCTTGGAAATG
Source organism: Myrmecophaga tridactyla (assembly GCA_004026745.1). Lineage (NCBI taxonomy): Eukaryota > Metazoa > Chordata > Mammalia > Pilosa > Myrmecophagidae > Myrmecophaga > Myrmecophaga tridactyla. The sequence continues at coordinate 44,131 of PVIY010014922.1, forward strand.
GCACACCATAGAAAGGAATGAAATATATTAGGCAGATCACTGAGGCTCCAAAAAGGTATGTAGTCATTTATGAAAGTAAAATTCAAACTGGCATTAGGGATATTAAAAATGGAATTTCTGAATAGCATGGGAAATAACAAATGACATCTAATGTTCCTTTTAAGATTTAATGAGTCTAATTACATCACTAGTAGCTTTAGCATAATAATCATTTTATTATAGCCCTTAAAAACTACCAAAATTAGGCGGTGCAATGGTGGCACAGTGGCAGAATTCTTGCCTGTCATGCTGGAGCCCTGGGTTCGATTCTTGGAGCCTGCTCATACCAAAAAAACCCCCCAAACAAACAAAAAAAACCACCAACACGTCTTCAACTCTGAATTGCTGGAAATTTACTTAATCTTGAAAATATAGTAAAACCTTATGAACAGTCATTTCTATTATACTCTCTCTCTTCTAAAGATAAAAATTCTAGGGTGGTGCAATGGTGGCTCAGTGGTAGAATTCTCGCCTACCATGCTGGAGACCTGGGTTCGATTCCTGGTGCCTGCCCATGGTGGGGGGGGGAGGGAGATAAAAATTCTATCAAACACAAAGATAACAACAGTGCCTACTCCTTGACAAAGTAATTATAGGACTTTTTAGTATTATAATATCTCAGTAACCTGAACTCTACCTTGATTTCATATTTCATGAACTTTTAAACATTGATATTAATACATTATTCTATAATTCACTTTTTAAAAAACAGGATCATTTAGTCACAAAGCAATAAGAGATGAAAACAGACACTGGCTTTCTTATCTTTATACTTTAAAGAAACTAATGAAAAAAACCAAACAGACCTATCATGCCAATTTTTGTCTTTTTTTTGTTTTTTAAACATGGGCAGGCAGTGGGAATCGAACCTGGGTCTCTGGCATGGCAGGCGAGAACTCTGCCACTGAGCCACCATGGCCCACCCAATTTTTGTCTTTTAAAACCTCTAATCCTTAGATGATTTACAGAACAGCTTACCCATTCGAACCACAGGACAACTCTTTTTACACTCCTGCCGACACTTCTTAGGTTTACATTTGTCATGGTTGACAATAGCAATTCTTGTTAACTTGTCTGCCATAACTGTAGAAAAGTAAGACTATCCAGGCCTTCTATTAAAAGAAAAATTAACAAAATTATGGCAAATTCAATACAATCAGTTAACAGAAATAATTCAGAAGCATAAAAGTTAAACAAGAGGACATAAATTACCATTATATTTAGATGGTATGATTATCTGAAAAATACAAGAGAATCAAATAAAAGACAAATACAAATAATTTAGTAATGTTGAGAAAACAAAATTTTACATACATACTTTTCATATATACAGAAAGTTTATATAATAAAAGAGAAAGTGCCATTTACAATAGCAACAAAAAAAGAAATGAACTAGTACTAAACAACAGGATACAGACACATTATATTTTATGTCTGTATTTGAAGGTTCAAAACACACAGACATAAGAGTCAGTATCAGAGATTTCAATCCATCCTGAATTTATACATTCAATCCAATCTCAATTAAAAAAGAAAAAAAAAAAAGCCTAACAAACCAAATCTGAAGCTCTTATAGAAAAACAAAACAAAACAAAAAAGGTTAATAATAGCCAGGAAAATGGAATAAAGAGCACAGGGGACAGAGAAACCTCACCTAAGGGATTAAAAAAAAAAAGATACATGATCTCAATAATTAAAATTGTGGTATCAGTACATGAATACAGACCAATAAAATAGAAAGACCACATATGAAAACTAATATGATAAAGATTTTTATCTTCCCCCAAACAAAACATTACTTCATGTCTTATCCTTCTGACTTTAATGACACTAATGAAGGAAATGGCATAAAATTATTAAGGTTGTGACAATCATGCTGACCAACAGGAAAAAATGAAAACTATATTTCTCTGGCAACTTGTGATATGGCCAAAGGAATATTAAGAGGAGACTAATTATATGTTCATTTTTATATATACTATAAATATATATTTATAAATATATGTATTTATAAAAATATTTTATGATATATAAATATATACAAATATAAATAAATATATATATATATATACACTATGTTCATTTTTAAAGCTTTTACAATCTTGATATGCAACAGTGGAACCTACTATATAGCATTAAGATCAAAGTGAACTTCAATATGTAATGAAAGAACCTGAAGAACCTGAAGCCAAGATTTATGGAAGACAAGTAAAGACTATCATTTGCAAAGACAGTCTACTGGCTTTTTACTGTTGATGACTGTGATCCTCCACCCTGACTTTTGACAGGCTGCTTCCCATTACAGATCTCTGAAGTCTTTTTCACATTATTAGGCTTAGAGAGGGATAAGTGATCTTGCTCCTCAATGCTACTACCAGACTATTATTCTTCCCTTCTCACTAAAAACAGCCAGCTTTGCCTCTCACAGCCTCTGACTGTTTTAGTCATTTACTGACCATTGGGTCACTCCTCATTCTCTGAAGATTTCAACCCTTGGCTCACTTTCACTCTTTTTACTATAACTCCTGTCATAATCCTTGGTGATTTCAACATGCTTACAGATGATCCTTCTAATAGCTCATCCTCTCAGTTCACTAATTCCCCTCCTCCAATTATTTTGTCTTCCATCCTACCTAAGCCACCCATTCCCGTGGTTCAACTGTAGACTTAGACATTACCAATTATTGCAAGCCTTATACAATGTCAATTAAAAAAAACTCCACTCTCCAATCCTCACTCCTATCTTTTCAGCTCACCCCTACAGCACATTACAACCAACAATCCTTTGATAACCCCCCATTCCCTGGACTTACTATCTAGATTCCACCATATTTCCACTGTACCTCAGCTCTTTTTTATCTTTGCTGCCCTCCTTACCCAACCAATATTTCATGGTAATCATTTACACCAACCAGGGCCCTCTTTAAATCTAAACCACATCGACTGCTTGCTGTTCCTAGCACATACCAGGCATGTTTTTGCTTCAGGGCATAGCACTTTCTGTTTCTTCTGACTATAATGCTATTCACCCCAGAATGTTTTATGACTCTCTCCTTCAGGTCTTTAATATCTGGTTTTTCTCAGGGAATCTTCTCTAGCTATATTATAAAAAAATGTACTCAACTACCTTTTTATACTTCTTCCTTGCTTTACGACTCTGTTTAGCTCTTTCTACTATATGACGCTATATAACTTATATAAATGAGTATATATACACATTTCTCATATGTGATGTGTATTTATATTCCTTCTCTCTCTCCACATACACCTTTTCTCTTTCCAAGTAGAATGCACTCCCTATCACATGGGCAGAGATTTCGGTCTATATGCTCATTCCAGTGGTTGGATCAGTGCCTAGCACATACTAGGGGTTCAAAAATTTCCAGGAAATGAGACAGTAAATACAGTAAACAATGTTCCTATAAGTTATTACAACTTCAGAAATACTGTAGTGACCCATATTTTGTACTCATAGTTGTCCATAAAACTATGTACTGCTAATAAAACAAACAAAACTCCACCCAAAAAGAGACTTAAAAATAAGAAAAACTAGATAAACATTTATGCAATAAACATGGCTATGCTACAAACCTTTACTTTTACTCCTTTAAAACCTGTAAAAACTGGTACAGTCCAGGTCTTGTGAAAGGCAGAGGAAAATGACTTTTGAATTGCTACAAAAAAGCTATGATTCTGGAATTGACAACTCCATAAAAACTGAAGATTCTTTAGTAAGCTATTAAAATAAATAAAGCTGGGTACCATGAATTTTTTATTTAAATACGGAATGCTGTTCTATAAATTACTTTGAAAGAGCATAATGAAGAGATGATTCTTTTATTATGAAGTTGTTTAAACTTTATTTTTACCAATCTATTAAACTGTTTCATCTAATTTTTCAAACTATTTTAAAAACCAAGTGACTAAAGTATTTTTATGGAAGACTGCAGCTATCAGAGACTGCTAATAAAACGATTTATGTAAAAATAGTGATAAATTATAAATTAAAACATGAATATGGATTATTTGTAAAATTGCCAATCAACTGTGTAAATACTATTAATTCATTTTTCCATATGTTTCAAATAATTAGGGAGGGGAGAGATTCCTATTTTCAATTTCAATGAAAAAGATACAGTGCAGCAACTTGGAGGGGGAGGTTAAAGTATCAGACTCCCAGAAACAGAGTGGGATTTGAAGATATTTCAGATCTGACGATAAATTGTGTACAAAATAGGTACTAGAACAATGACCCTCACTGTCATTCTCCCAGCTGTAAGGAAAAAAGGAAGTGAGGCATAAATGGAAAGTACTTGGAATCTTAAGACCAAAATTATTTATTATAATGCAGTATAAAAGCACTTAAAAGGTTGCTGTGAGATAATGACACCTGATATCACATGAAAATATTCTAACATGCTTTTTGTAGGTTATTAGTCGTATAGAACACTTGTAAGTGGGAGTGGTGCACAATCTGATTGCAGAGTCTAAATTCAAGACATTTAGAAGGAACACAAAACATATACTATATAGCCTTTTTTTGGTCTTTTTCCTCCAGCAATTCTATTAAATGCTCTCCCTAAACAAAAATTTTTAAATAAGAGCAACAAAATACTTAAAAACAAAACATCCTTATGGTTCAAATGCGGATAAGAGCCCTGGGTTAATATTGATTAAGCATTATTGTTAGGTGGCTTACGTGGAATGAACATCCTCAGTATATGGGGCAAATGACTGCAACACAAATGCCTCCATCATAAATACCGAAATAGCAGTCCATGGAAGAGGGTAAAAAATAAAACAGTTGTTTCGACAGTTGTTCCTATTCCTCACGCATCGATTTTCCCATCAAAAGAGAGATTAGGCTTACGAAGCTGATGGGATGTGGGGATACAGCTTTGGCAGCCATTCGTTCACAACAAATACCAATAGCCTACAATATACGGAGCTCTGAAGTAAAAATAAAGGTATTCTGAATAAAGGCATCACCCCCGATCTCAAGGAGCTTAAATAACAAAGTCACCAGGGGGAAAGTGTCAAGTGCTGTAAGAGTCCACCAAAAAAACTCTAGGCGTTCAAACGCAAGATTACTTGGGATGATCCGAGTTACAGCCGAGTACAGGTTGCTCTAAGGGTATCTGCAACATCTGGCCATCATTTCTATAAAGACTGCAAGTGGACAAGGAGTTCTGGAGTTCTGGACTTCATGGCGGCAAGATGCCATGACTCATTCCACAATCACCAAATGGTGGAAGAAAAGGTTACGACTTTCCACAACCTAAGACACATAAGTGAAAACATATCTACTTAATCTGTGCCGGGGGGATGGGGAGAATAGGAGATGCGCTTAATTCTGAAGATGTCTTCCTCTCCGAAGGTTTAGGTCCAGCGTGAGAAGAGAGTTAAAGGGGGTGTGGGAGGCGGTGAAGAGCGCTGAGGGATGGCAACTAAGACCATTCCCGTAGCCCCTGGTGGGGGTGCAGGCAACACCATTCGAGAACAGTGAGGGGAGCGCTCCCGCGCACTCGGCCGCGCCCGCGCTGGGGCGGTTCCAGCTGTCCCGTGGGAGCCGGCTGCCACGCGCAGCTCCCGTCTCCGCTGCCGCCACCTGAGGCCTAATCAAAGTGTCTCTGAGAACGTCCTCACCGTAACGGGAGAAGACAGCTAACAGCCAAACCACTCTGAACAAGTCACTTACCTGGACAAAACGATCCCCTCGTGGAGGGGCGCTGAGAGGCCAAATCTGCTGTAGCTTTCACTCCTCAGCCACACAACGTGTTCTGAGAGCCACCGGCCAAAATGGCGGCTCTGAGCCGCCGCCTCGCTCTAGTCATAGGGACGCAGTGCGTGCACGCGCGCGCGCGACAGAGAGCGCGAGGCGGAGCCCTGGAGAGAGGTAGAGAGAGATGACGATTGACTGACGTCATTGTGTTGCGACCCCAATACGACGTAGTTGGAGAGGCTTCTTGGGAAGCCAGGCGGTCTTGAGAAGCCGAGTGGGAGTGGCACGGATTTACTGCAGGTGCTAAAAACCTGAATAGCGGATAAGCAGGTTTGGAAGCTGTAAGTGGGGAATAGCCTTGGCGTCAGTAGATGCTTTTTCCTACCCGGGCTGACTCTCCTTTTATGCTTCTTGTGGTCTTCTCAATTGGATGGCAACCGCTCCCCATTCTAGCACGCGAGAGGTGTCAAGCCGGACCGACAGAGTCTCGTGCAGACACTGCTCGCGTGACTTTCTGTCCTTGGCTTCATTTTCTTCTGAACCGTGTAGTCAGTTTTTCGAAACTAGGAATCAGTTTTCTTCGCGCTCCGTGTGTTATCCACTTGGTGGCGTCCAGTCCCAAGTCCGTCTGGCATTTGAATCCTGCCTCAGTGTAGAAATGGGCTTATTTCTTTTTGAGATGACACTTCATAACAGGTTGGATTGTGTTATCCTAGACCTTATTTAACTTCCAGATAGAAAATACTTTATTTTGCGACTGAATCTATTCATTCATCCATCTATTCATTTAGAAATTTACTTATGGAGCATTTAAGTCTCCGACCTTTGTGAAGTGTCTGGCCAGTCCCTTGGTTCTGACCGTATTTTATATGTATTCAGTGCATACATGGCGATTAGGGAACAATTCGGGATCCAATGGGAGGTGTCAAGGAAATGATGTACGGAAATATTGGGACACTTTTATGATAATGTAGAATGATGTCCAGTAGCTGTAACTTTGCACTATCAAAGCAGTTTTACATATCGTACCATATATATATATATATATATATATATATATATATTCACGTTTGTATAGATTTACTAAGATTGAACAACAGGTATGAAAATTGAAGTGACCCTTTGGTTTAGAATATGCCAGTTATTCACTTCTAGACCTTGAAGCCACTTTTCTGTCTTTATCTATGTTGAGGACATATGAATGGGAACTTTTGACAGCTAGCAAGGGGATTTGATTTTTCTTTGCATCACTTAATGGAAATTTAAAATAGAGCACTGTCTACATAGTCCTAGAATAAGAATGAATTTGAATTAAAATTTTTTACTCATCAAATTATAGAACTGCATAATAGAGGTCATCAATGCAACCCCTTTGACAGGAAAGGAAATAAAGCCCAGGCCTGCTGAAAGTCCAGGCTAGTTAAAGGAGAGGCTGAAGCTAAAACTCTGATTCTGTGTTCTTTTGTTGACTATACCTTGCTGCTTTGCACATCCTGCATGCCTTAATATGTTATATTTTAAAACAAAAACTCAATTCCCAGGATTTTGAAGTTGCTGTGATTGAGTTATATGAACTTCATTTGATAGCTAGATGATTAATATTAGGTATATGAGTGATCCATCTTGCTATTAAATTTTTATTGTTACTTTTAGTAGAAGGTTCTGTTATAATGTGTATATTCTTTTTATCTGCATAGGCTATTAAGATGACCACGCCAAACAAGACACCACCTGGTGCTGACCCTAAGCAGTTGGAAAGAACTGGGACAGTACGGGAAATTGGGTCACAAGCTGTCTGGTCACTCTCATCTTGCAAACCAGGTAAAAAAAACAAACAGAAAAACTGTTCATAGTAACTACTCACAATTTCTTTGTATACTGGCCTGTGGCAGTTAGACTCAGGTGTTAACTTGGCCAGGTGAAGGTGCCTAGTCCTGTTGCTGTGGACATGAGCCAATGGCATGTGAACCTCATCTGTTGCTGATTACATCTGCAGTCGGCTAGGAGGTGTGCCTGCTGCAGTGAATGATGTTTGACTTAATTGGCTGGTGCTTAAATGAGAGAGGGCAATGTAGCACAGCCCAAGCAGCTCAGCACACTTCATCTCAGCACTCGCAGCTCAGCACACTTCATCTCAGCACTCGCAGCTCAGCCCAGGCCTTTGGAGATACAGAAAGAAAACACCCCAGGAAAAGTTGTAGGAACCCAGAGGCCTGTAGAGAAGGCCAGCAGAGATCACCCTGAGCCTTCCCACATAATAAAGAACCTCAGATGAAAGTTAGCTGCTTTTCCTCTATGTAACTTGTTCTTTCTTTCTAGAAACATTTAAGCTTTTCTGTTTTTGGATGTCTTGGTTTTCCTGAGCTGCTATGACATATACCACACACTAGGTTCATTTAACAACAGGAATTTATTGGCTCATGGTTCCAGAATCTAAAAGTCTTGTTTCCTCCTGGGATCAGTTATGTTCTACTGGCTGACAATCCTTAAGTTCCTTGGCTTTCCCATCAGTTGTTGATGCCCTCTACTTCCTCTTTTTTCTTTTCCGGGTTCTGTTTGGATTCTGGCTCCTTCCTGGGACTTTCTCTGACTATGTCTGAATTTCTTCTGCTTTATTAAAAAGGGCTCCAGTAATCCAGATTAAGGCCCACCTTCATTTAGTTGGGCCACACTTTAACTAAAAATAATATCTTCAAAAGCTCCTATGTGCAATGGGTTCAGACCCGCAGGCATGTGATTTAAGTTTAAGAACATCACTAACTTGGGGTACATAATTCAATCTACCACAGTCCACCTTTTGACATCTTTCCATGTCTTCCCAATGTGCAAAATACATTCATCCAGGCACAACATTCTATAAGCCTTAAGCTATTTCAGTTAACACTTTTCAGTCCAAAGTCTCATCAAAATCAGTTACTGTTGTAGTCTGTCCTTCTGATGGAGGACAAATTTCTTTCCTTCTGATAGACTTGTAAAACTTAGAAAACAAGTTATCTGCTTCTAAGATACAATGGTGACATAGGCATAAGATAGATATTTCCATTTCAGAAGGAAGAAATTGGAAGGGAAATTGGTCATGGATCCCAAAGAAACCCAAAACCCAGCAGGACAAACTCCAGTATGTCTCAAGGTCTGAGAGCCATCTGTGGATCAATGATTTAGTCTCTGTTTATGAGCAGCAGCCCCACCCTTTCCAAGCACTAGTACAGTGGCTGTACTCTTCCCCAAATGTTGGAACCCAGGCCCTATCCTCTTTGAGAACTGGGGTGGTGGCCAAGCTCTGCCCAAAACTGGAGAGTAGGCCCTGCCCTCTCCAAACATTGTGGTAATGGTAGTGGCTACATTCTCCCTGAATATTGGTGCAGAAGGCCTCCACTTGTGAATGCAGGGATAGATGGCCTGCCACCTCCAAGCGCAGGGGCAGAATGCTCTTTCCACACATGTGGGTGGGCCCTCTCTCTTGACCTGATCATATCTTTTTGTTCTAGACATCTGCTTCCATGGCTCTGCACTTGAAGTCATTCTTCCTTCAATGTATCTCTTTCTATCCAGGCTGGTAGTGTTTATGGCCACACAAATATTGCAAAAAAACTTTTTGGCTTTGCGTACAATTTGAGAGGGACTTAATTCAGTCTACTACATGAACTTCAAAACTTTTGCCAGGCTATATATGCCAGGATATACGTGTATCTTTTCTCATCTGTTTTCATTGGAATTCAATGGGTGTTTTCAATCTGCAGATTCAAGCTCAGATAAATGTTTTCAGATTGAAGAACTTTTATTGTATAATTTTTGGTTTAGCAGTTGTGCTGGTTTGAAACTGTTATGTACCCCAGAAAAGTCATGTTCTTTAATCCTCATTTAATATTGCTGGGTGGGATCTTTTGATTAAGTTATTTCCATGAAGATGTGACCCCCCCCAGTTGTGGGTGGAGTCTTTTGATTAGGTGGTTTCCATGGAAATGTGTCTCTACCTATTCAAGATACTGGAGTCCTTTAAGAGGGAACCTTTTTGGAAAAAGCTTCAGAGCCCATGCAGCCAGAGACCTTTGGAATTGCAGAAGGAAAACACTTCCTGGGAAATCCTTATGAAACGAGAAGCCAGGAGAGAAAGCTAGCAGATGTCACCATGTGCCTTCTCAGCTGACACAGGTGTTCTGGATGACATCAGCCTTTCTTGAGTGAAAGTAACCTCTTTTTGCCTTAATTTGGACATTTTCACAGCCTTAGAACTGTAAACTTTCAACTTAATAAATTCCCTTTTTAAAAGCTGTTCCATTTCTGGTGTATTGCATTCTGGCAGCTTTAACAAATTAAAACAGTGTTTGTCTCTGCTTCAGGAGTTCTTTCATTTACATATTAAGACTCCTTCAGCCATCCTCCCAACCAAGCCCTGTCTCTTTCCCTTGAATATTTTCTTCTATTTTTATGAGTAGGTTTATTGAGGTATAATTTACATACAATAACACTTGCACTTTTTAGATGTACAGTTCTATGAATTTTAACAAACATTTATAGTCTTGTAAGCCCTATTATTATCAAATACAGAACATTTCTATTAAGCCAGAAAGTTCCCTTATGCTTCTTTGTGATCAATCTTCTGTCCTCTCCCAAGATCCTAGCATCCTCTGTTCTGTTTTGTGTCCCTTTGGTTTTGCCTTTTCCAGAATGTCATATAAATAGAGTCTTTTGGATCTGGCTTTTTTCGCTTATCATAATCTATTTCTAATTCTTCCATGGTGTTTCATGTATCAGTAGGTTGTTCCTTTTTATTCCTGATTGTTTTTTGACTCTATGGGTATACCATAGTTTGTTTATCCTTTGGCCTGCTAATAAATATTTGAATTTGTGGTAGCCAGCTTCAACACGGTCCCCAGTGATGCCTGCCTCCGAGATTCATGCCCTTCTGTAGACCCCCTCCCATATTGTTCTCAGACCAGTAGAACATGGCAGAATGAGGGTATGTGGTTTCTGAGGCTAGGTTGTACAAAACCTTGTGGCTTCTGCCTTGTTTTTGTTTGGAACGACTTCCTTCCTGGGAAAAAGACAGTTGCCATTTTGTAAGGAAACAAGCAGCCCTTTGAAAAGGTTTGTATGGTGAGGAACTGAAGCCTCCTGTCAGTAGCCAGCAAAGAATTGAGTTCTCTTGTCTGCAGCCACATGAGCAAGCCATCTTAGAAGCAGATCCTCCAGATGACTGCAGCTTCGACCAACATTGTGACTGCAAACTCATGAGAAATCTTGAGCCAGAACTGTACAGCTACACTGCACTGAGGTCTTATCCCACAGATAAGAAACAGAAATAATGTGTTTTTGATGTTTTAAGCTGCTAAATTTTGGGGTAATTTTTTATGCAGCAATAGTTAACTAATACAAATTTGCTTCCATTTAAAAAAAA
>PVIY010014923.1:0-19169 GCA_004026745.1 Myrmecophaga tridactyla
AATGGGAATTGAAACAGACCAGGCAACCAAAAAAAGAAAATTCTTTAAGATATGTCAATGTACTACCAGTTTAATCACTCACTGGTTAGGAATCACTTATTATCAATCCGATTCTTTTGAAGTAGAATGAAATAAACTAGTAATTGTCAAATATTAAAGAATATGCACGAAAACACATCAATCTCTGGCAATATCAAATCCAAAAGTATATAATTATTTTAATGTTAAATATTCATTGATTGGTAAAATAAATTATGCTAAATGTAAATGACATTTTAATTAGAAAAGCATTAATCACAATATTTTAATTACCTTTTCAGAAAAATCATTTGCACAATTAACATAATTTTTCAAGAGTTGTTTTTCTGTAATATTCTCATTGTAAAAGTTCAGTGTTTAGAGTACAATTATATTTAAAACTTTTCATTATCATATTTTAACAAAGGAGAAAGGAAGGGGGAACTAGCATTTATAGTAATCCTACTATAAACAGACCATTTAGATACATTAACTAATATAATCCAACAATCCTTTGAGTTGGAGGAAAAATTGAGACTCTAGTAGCTATATTACTCATCCAAGGTCACAGTTGCCAGTTAGGTTTTTTTTCTTCTTCTTAATTTGTTTTGTTTTCCAGCTGGTTTTAAAGTGCTCTTAGTAAGGGGCATGTGGCGTACAGAAAGAATAATAACTCTGGAATTAGCCCAAGGTTAGAAAAAAATTTTTTTGCCTATTAGAGCAGTTCTATCTGTCTAAGAACAAGGCTCCAAACTGGGAACATATGTATAAAGACCTTAGCACATAGGACAGACCTGTAGATGAAGTTTCTTCCTCTGCAAACCATCTACTTAACTTATGAAGATTAAAATTAGTATGTAAATCTAGAAATGGGCCTGGTGATAGCACTTTCTCAGTAAAAGAATTGAATGAATGAATGAATGAATGAATGAATGAAAATGATTCTAATTTAGTTCATATTTCTACAGGATGAACTGAGGTGTAAGACTGTCCATTATCTAGTAAATTCAGGCAGTATAGAGAGCTACTCCAGAGAGATCCATTTTCTAGCAAGTCTGTATGAAACACAGATTGCTCATTTTTTCCTCTAAGTTATTGAAACTAGATTAGATTCAGAGTTAAGAATCTTTCAAAACATTAATTGAAACCACAGAAAACTAACTTTAAAAGTGCAGACTCAAACAAAATATGGAATTCTCTTATGCTCATTTTTTCCTATTAGGATTCATCTAAAGAATGCTAATTTTGAGATTTGAGAGAGATGCTCTCATTCTAAGAGTAAACTTAGAGCATATGAGATGAAGGAACATATTAAGCATCATAAATCTTAGTGGTTAATAACAGGACACTTAGTAGAGCCTGGCTTATTATAAGTACTTAATAAAACTAGTCGGCAGAGAAAGTGTTAAATTATCTCTTAGATATTAGAGCTAATGGTTCAAAAGATTAGTTTAAGCAAATGGTTCAAATATAATAAAGCCCAATGACAATGAGCCCCACAATGAGGTGAATTTGGATATAACATATTGACAATTGGCTCCTAGCTTTGCCCAGGCCCTGTTCCTAAGTAATGGATAAGCTTAAGTTCTGATCTTTGTATGTGATTTTTATCTTGTGGGTAGGGTGAAGGGTGTTGGAAAGGGGATACAGAAAGGCCAAAGCCAGGCAACAAAACAAAACAAAACAGTTTTCAATTCCATCAGAGAGATCAGTAAGGTAGAGAGTGGGTCCCCACAGGTCAGTATTCTCATAGCCCAATTTCCCTTATCAGTCAGCAAACTGGATGCCAACTAATGGAGATATTCTTGGAATCACTGCAGCTGTCCAGAATGTTCCAGCTAGACATAGAACTCAGAATCATCCCTATGGATATTTTGACCAGAACAACTGCCAACTGGTACCTGGATGAATGTGAAAGGAATAAGCAGACCCTGTAACCCTGGGCTATCGGCTGCACAAGCTTACCCTGTATCATTTCATAAATTTGACAATAATGTGACTTTGCATTTTATATAAAATTCATAACCTATTTGCATCACATTACTATAGGGTTTCCATACTCACAATAGTCATGTTATTGGGTTGTCTGCAAAGTTTATCACTTGTTCATGCAGTCACTTGGTTACAAACTTACAGCGATTTTTTTTCCACTTCTGATGGAGCAGATAGCAGAGGAGAACCAAAAAGAGCTCGATTGACAGATGGCACCATCATCTCCTAGTTGTAAAGGAGTTTATTCACCAGGTAAATAAACACTAATTTTATAGGCTCTACACCTTGTCATATTCTTTCTATGACATTATGTGGTAGATATGATAACCTAATTCTAAAGGCTGACAAATATTAAGACTATTGACCATCATTGGTTTAGTATAATTACCAACACCTCTATCAAAAGTGAAAACAATATATTGAAAAAAAAATAGCCCAAATGTGATTATACTTGTACTTGTACAGGCCTTTTAGTTCAAAATCTCCTTGTCAGAACCAAACTAACTGCCTAGGTGTTCCCTTTTTGGCGCCATAGACCCTAAAATGCAATCAACTTTCTTCTCCCTTGAGTATTAGCTACAATGACAATCTCATCTTTTGGGATTTTCCTCAGACGTAGGATACTGTCTCCCACTTACCTTATATATTTTTCATTTCTTTTTACACCCATAGCCCTCCATCACCAGCAGTCTATCCTGACGTCTTTGAGGCTGGAGTACTCCTGCTCGATGAGCAGTCATCTGGGAAGGCGCTTCCAGCAAGGCCCTTTAAGCACCAGCTAACTACTGAGGCGGTCAGTCAGCATACATGATACACATATTTGCTTGCCATACCGTAAAGTGTATAGGCGACCCTCTGTGCTCTTTTTTAAGGCCCACCACCTTCATGCTTTCTCCACTGTTTCACTGCACCAAGCCTGGAGAAATCAGGATCTCAACTAGTAAAATAGCTAAGCAATTTCCAAATGAAGTGATCTCCAGCTCCTAACTTAAAGGTGAAAGAGAATAGTTCAGGAAAACAGCATCCTACATCACCGTGTTATATTCACAGATACAAAGTTTTAATATAATGTATATACTAAGTGTCAAGTAGTGGTATGCACATACTAAATGCAAAAGAAGTTCAGAAGACAGCTGCATGAAGATGGATTGGTGTTTTGAGAGAGGACATGATAGGTCTTGAAGGTTAAAAAGGAAGAAAGAGATAGTCAAGAATACAGACAGAAAAATCAATATGGGTGTTATAGTGTGCACATTCATGTCATATGTTGTGAGACACATTTAAGTGAAGTCAAGTGGAATAGTGAGAAATAAAAGTAGGGATTTTGTAAGGAGCAGACTATGGATGACTCTGAATATTATGACAAATTTTGCAAGAAAAGATGTAATAGCCAAAGCAGTGTTTTACAAAGATTAATCTGATATTGGTAGTTAGAAAGCACAAAAATGGGGAAAGATAAAACATACAGCAGTAACATTAGCATAGTATTTCAGGCATAAAGTACAAGGATCTGAACAAGTGTGGTGACATCTGAAACAGAAAAGAAAGAATGGATTTCAAATATAATGCTAAGTTTGTGGTAGTTTGTTACAGTAGCAATAACAAACCAATGCAGTTCCATCCTCAGTCCTCTGGTCACTTTCCCTGGTTAATATCATCCATATCAGTGACTTCAACTCTGATCCAGACACTGATTGGCTGCACAAAATAAAGTTCCATACCCACACTTCCAACCCACGGGCATCACTTCCTGAAAATCCTATAGATAACTCAAAACTTTTGGATTCTACCTGGATATATCTTAATTCAAAAATTTCTCCCAAATCTGACTTTTTGTGTACCACTGCACCATCTTAGTTTTGGTACTCATTTACTTTAATTTCATTGATTATAACAGCCTCTTAACTGATTTTTCTGTCACTAATTTTCTTTTTATTTCAATCTGTCCATCTTTTAAAAAGTAAGATTATGCCATTTCTTTGTTCAAAAACTTTCAGTGGTCCCACCTGCTTACAGTCTTATAAATGCTGCCACCTACTTGTCTAGTCTTTTCCCTCATCACCACACCCTACTTCGTAAACACTCCATAAACACCATACTCCAAAACATAAACTCCACAACTGCTGTTATATCCTGAACATTTTTTTCAGTTGTCACAAATCCTGCCTCCCTGACTGTTGGGAATAGTTCCCTACTTCCTTGTGTGTCCTTATAATATAACCCCATCATCTCTGAAACTTGAAACAACTTAGCTTAGAAAACAATTATCATAGTGAAAAGGTGTAGATGATTGATTGTGACTTATATCTTGGGAAATCAACTTGTTTGCAACATTGCTAAAATGATGTATTTCCCATCTTCCAAACAAAAGAAAATTCTATTGGTGAACATGTGGAGAGGGCACTGTGGAATGCAGTGTTGGAACCCGAGTTTGATAAGACAGGGTGTGCTTATAGGAGGTCTGTTGAGTGTCAGAGCCCAACAAGGGTGAAGAGAGAGATAGAAGGATAGCCCGGCAGAGATGTCAGATCCCAAGCAGGGTAAAAAGGTCTTTCATGCAGGAGTGGGCTAAGTGTGACGTGTCAGAGCCCAAGCAACATGAGAAGGGAATCTCTGCAGAGGGGTGACTCCAGAACAGTGTGTTGAGACCTAAGCAGGTGAAAGGGGCATTCCTGCATAAGGGTAGCCCCATGAAGGAAGCCATATCCTAAGTGGGATGAGGAAGTATTTCATGGAAGGATGGTTTGACTCAGGATGTTGGAGCCCTAGCAGGAGACAGAGGGCCAGGAAGGTAGCCTGGCAGAGTTTCAAACCCTGAGTGAGGTAAGGAGGACATCATCATGAAGGAGAGCAGTAATAATGGGAAATTGGTTACATGCGTTTTCCAGAATGTCATATAAATAAGATCATACAGTATATAAACTTTTGTATCTGGACCCTTTCTCTTAGCATAATGCTTTAGAGATTAATACGTAATGTTGCATAAATTAGTATTTCATTCCTTTTTACACAGGGTAGTGTTTCCTGCCATAGAAGCAGCACAATTAGTTCATCTGTTCACCATTATCCATTTGGATTGTTTTCAATTTTTTACTGTAATGCATAAAAATGTTTATAAAATTTTATTCAGAGGTCTTTAGGTAAACCTATGTTTGGATTCTCTTAAGTAAATAAGCGTTGGATTGCTGGCAAGCATATGTTTAACTCTATAAGAAATTGCCAAACAATTTTCCAAAGTACATGCACTAATCTTCATTGCCTTTGGAAAGTAGGAGAGTTCTGCATCCTTGACAATACCTGGTATTTTTAGTTTTCTTCAATTTTACCCATTTCAGTTGGTGGGTCCTAGAATCTCATTAAGGTTTCAATTTGCATTTCCCTAATGACTACAGATGTGGAATAAACTGTCATGTGCTCATTTGCCCT
The DNA here is from genome assembly GCA_004026745.1 of Myrmecophaga tridactyla. Taxonomy (NCBI): domain Eukaryota; kingdom Metazoa; phylum Chordata; class Mammalia; order Pilosa; family Myrmecophagidae; genus Myrmecophaga; species Myrmecophaga tridactyla. The sequence continues at coordinate 5,437 of PVIY010014923.1, forward strand.
CAGCATATCCTCTGTAATATCTATGTAAAACTTTTGCTCATTTAAAAAAATTGGGTCGTAGGCCTTATTGTTGAGCTGAAGACTTCTTTATATACTCTGGGCAGAAGTCTCTTATCAGATATGTATCTTCCAAATATTTTCTTACTGTTTGTGGTTAACACTGTACTTAATAGTGAAAGATTAAAAGATTCCCCACTAAGTTCAGGAACAAGACAAGAATGCTCGCTTTCATGGCTTCTCTTCAACATAGTACTGGAAGATCTAGCCAAAGCAATTAGGCAAAAAGAAACAAAAGGCATCTGCGATTGTTAGGTTCTGGTGTTAACTTGGCCAAATGATTATGCCCAGTTGTTTGGTCAGGCAAACACTGGCCTGACCATTTCTGCAAGGATAGTTCATGGTTCATTGATAAACTGGAAGGCTGGTGTATTAAATCATCAGTCAGTTGATTGCATCTGTGGCTGATTACATCTGCAACCAACTAAGGTGTGTCTCTCATAATGAGGTAATCCAACCAGTTGAAGGCTTTTACGGAAAAACAGAGACTCTTTCTCTGCTTCTTTAGCCAGCACACCTCTCTTGTGAAGTTCTTCCAGATGCTTCATCAGAGCCGCAAGTGTCATAGCCTGCCTTTTGGACTTGGAACGCTTCAATTCCCATGGTTGCATGAGACACCTTTATAAATCACCTATTTACAGATCTCTCCTGTTTGGTTCCATTTCTCTAGAAAGCCCTGACTAACACAGCTTGGTACTGGCAGTGGTTCTTTTGAAACAGAATCTTAAAATTGGGTTTTTACAATGGTTTTCTACTCTGACTAGACGCAGAGGCACTAATGACTCTATTACCAATAATCAAGATAGCACAGAGTCAATGGGGTGAGTTGGCAAAAGACATACTCAAAATACCACCATTAGATTCTGCTAATTATACACTTATATGAGGCAGGGGTCTGGATAATAATGTTTTGACACCTTCACAGAGTTTTGCGGAATTAAGAGGTAAAATGAGGTGGGCTGGTTGTTGTTAGATTCACTGGATACAGTGATGAGGGAAAGGGATGAGCTGAAGTCTTCAAATTTGCCCCTTACATATGAATGCCTTTTACGTATGAATGACTTAAAAGTTTCCATGTGTGTCCTGAAAGAAAAATCTTATTTCCTGTCACTAAAGATTTGAGATCTCTGAAAACCAAACACAAAATCTCATTGTGTGGGTAGCAGATTACAACATAAACTGAAATCTTAATCTTGCAGGGAGTCTGCTGTTAAAGGGCTTTGATTGGAAAAGAATGGGATTCTGAAATGTGGTATGGTGATATATTGCTTGATGATGGCAATGGGGTCCCTGGAATCTGCTGAGTCTTTGCTAGATAGACCTGTAATGGACATCCCTGAGGAAAGAGCTTCCCAATCTCCAGCTTACATTGAAGAAACAGCTTCCCAGCTTCCAGTCTGCTCAGAAAGTCTGCCATCCAACCTCCACCTAATGGGATAAGCCCTTCACTGCCTACTAACCCTGTAACACCTCCCCTGGGGAAACAGCTCTCACTCCTCTGTCTGGAGTAACTAATCCTGTTTCACCAGATGAAACTGCAACAAAATTCCCTGAGCTAATTGGCTTGAAAGATACTTTTATTTCATTTCATGACCCACTCTTACTACCCTTCTTTTCTTCAAGATCCACAACTAGACTAAAGTCCCAAGAGGCCCTGAAAGGTGAAGTACCAAGTGTGACCCATGAGGATGTACACTATACTCCAAAAGAACTGCATGAGTTTTCCAACCTATATAGACAGAAATCAGGGGCATATGTGTGGGAATGGATATTAAGGGTGCAGAATAATGGTAGAAGGAATATCAAGTTGGATCAGGCTGAATTTATTGATATGGGCCCACTAAGCAGAGATTCTGCATTCAGTGTTGTAGCTCAAGGGGTTAGAAAGGACATTAACAGTTTGTTTGGATGATTAGCTGAAATATGGATCCCCAAAGGTGGCTGACATTGCCTGAGGTCTAAATGCTAGAACTGCCCCGGTATAACATAGATGAGGGGATCCAGAGGCTTAGAGAGATTGGAATGTTAGAGTGGATTTATCATGGAAGACACACACCCAGGAATGTCCAGATGACACATCTTTCACCAGAATCTTGAGAAATAAATTCATGAGACTTTCTCCATGATCCCTGAAGAGCTCTGTAGTTGCCCCTCTCTGTAGGTCAGATTTTATTTGGGAATTGCTGTCACTTAGCTGGAATCCTTAACTACAGTGGGAATAATCAGATCTCAAGTTGGCAGAAGCCATGTGATGACAATTAATCACCAAAGACAAGGTGGGCATGGCCACCGTAATAGATTCAAAGCAGCAGTCAAAAATAATCTGACTCCCAGAGACTTGTGGCATTGGCTAGTAGGTCATGAGGTACCTAGAAGTAAAATAGATAGGCAATCTACTAAATTCTTGTTTGAGCTGTGTAAGCAGAATTCTAGGTCAAGTGAACAGAAGTCTAACTTGAATTACAAAAACAGAGAGTCATAGGCCCTTAATATATTTCCAGACTTGAGGTGGTCTAAAAACCCCACCAGGTACCCTTGGGTAAGGACCCTTTAACTCTGCCCAAAATTTACACTGTTAACTTCCCCCACCCCCACCCCCAGACTTCCCCCAAGGAGACTTATGAACTTTTACCAGGGTGACTGTATACTGGGGAAAAGGAAATAATCAGATATTTTGGGGATTATTGGACACTGGTTCAGAAGTGACAATAATTCCAGGAGACCCAAAACATCACTCTGGTCCACTAGTCAGAATAAGGGCTTATGGAGGTCAGGTGATTGATGGAGTTTTAGTTTAGGTCCATCTCACAATGTAGTATTTCTCTGGACTAATTCTCTGGTTATTTCCCCAGTTCTGAAAGTATAATTGGAATGGACACTCAGCAACCGGAAAAATCCCCACATTGGTTCTCTGACTCATGGAGTAAGGGTTGTTATGGTAGGAAAAGCCAAGTGGAAGTCACTAGAACCTCCCCTACCTAGCAAAATAGAGTATCAGAACCAATATCATATTCCTGAAGGGATTGCAGAGATTGGTGTCACTCTTAAGGACTTGAAGGATGCAGGGGTGGTGATTCTCACCACATCCCCATTCAACTCTCCTAACTGGCCTGGGTAGGAAACAGATGGGACTGGGAGGATGACAGTGGACTATTGTAAACTTAACCAGGTGGTGACTCCAGTTGCAGCTGCAGTTCCAGATGTGATATCATTGCTTGAGCAAATCAACAAATTGCCTGGTACCTGGTATGCAGCTATTGATCTGGCAAATGCTTTTTTCTCAATAGCTATCAGGAAGGACCACCAGAAACAGTTTGCATTCAACTGGCAAGGCCAACAGTATAGCTTCCCTGTCCTGCCTCAGGGGTATATCAACTCTCCATCCCAATGTCACAATCTTGTCCACAGGGAACTTGATCATTTCTCCCTTCCACAAGGCATCACACTGGTCCATTATATTGATGATATCATGCTGATTGGACCTAGTGAGCAAGAAGTAGCAACTACTCTAGACCTATTGGTAAGGCATTTGTGTGTCAGGGGATGGGAGATAAATCCAACAAAAATACAGGCGCATTCCATTCCAGTGAAATTTCTAGATGTCCAGTGATGTGGGACAGTCAAGATATCTCTTCTAAGGTAATGGATAAGCTCTTGCACCTGGCCCTTCCTAAGACCAAAAAAGGCACAATGCCTAATTGGCCTCTTTGGATTTTGGAGCCAATATATTTCTCATTTTGGTGTGCCACTCCAGCCCGTTTACCAAGTGACCAGAAAAGCTGCTAGCTTTGAGTGAGGACCAGAACAAAATGAGGCTTTGAGACGTGTCCAGGCTGCTGTGCAAGCTGCTTGCCACTTGGGCCATATAATCCAGCATAACTAATGGTGCTGGAAGTGTCAGTGGCATATAGGGATCTGTCTGGAGCCTTTGGCAGGCCCCTATAAGAGAATCACAATGCAGATCCTTAGGATTTTGGAACAAAGCCTTAACATCTGCTGCAGAGAACTACTCTTCTTTTGAGAAATAGTGTTTGGCCTGATACTGGGCCTTCGTAGAGACTGAAAACTTAACTATGGGCCACCAAGTTACCACGAGACCTGAGTTGCCTATCATGAGTTGGGTGTGGTCTGACCCACCAAGCCTTAAAGATGGGTGTACACAGCAGCATTCCATCATAAAATGGAAATGGTATATTTGAGATAGGGCTTGAACAGGTCCCGAAAACACAAGTAAGTTACAAGAGGCAGTGGCCCAAATGCCCATGGCTCCCACTCCTGCCACATTATCTTTTCTTTCCGAGACCAGAGCTATGACCTCTTGGGGAGTTCCTTACAGTCAGTTGACTGAGAAAAAGAAAACTTGGGCCTGATTTATAGATGGTTCTGCATGATATGCAGGGACCACCTGGAGGTGGATAGCTACAGCACTACAACCCCATTCAGGGATGTCCTTAAAGGACAGTGGTGAGAGTAAATCCTCCCAGTGGACAGAACTTGGAGCAGCACATCCGGTTGTTCATTTTTCTTTGAAGGAGAACTGGCCAGAGGTCCATTTGTATACTGACTCATAGGCTGCTGCTAATGGTTTGGCTGGGTGGTCAGGAACTTGAAAGGAGTGTGATTGGAAAATTGGTGACAAAGAGGTCTAGGGAAAAGATATGTGGATAGACCTTTCTGAGTGGGCAAGAACATGAAAATATTTGTGTCCCATGTGAATGCTTACCAGGGGATGACTTCAGCAGAGGAAGGTTTTAAAAATCAAGTGGACAAGATAACCCATCCTGTGCAAATAAGTCATCCTGCCATTGCCCAATGGGCTCATGAACAAAGTGGACATGGTGGTCGCAATAGAGGCTATGCATGGGCTCAGCAACATGGACTTACACTCATCAAGGCCAACCTAGCTATGGCCACTGCTGAGTGCCCAACCTGCCAGCAGCAGAGACCCACACTCAGTCCCTGATCTGGCACCATATCCTGAGGTGATCAGCCTGCTACCTGGTGGCAGGTTGATTACATTGGACCACTTCCATCATGGAAGGGGCAGTGATTTCTTCTAACTGAAATAGACACATACTCTGGATATGGGTTTGCCCCATATATCCCCTGCCTGCAATACTTCTGCAAAATCTACCACACTTGGACTTAAAGAATGTCTTATCCACCATCATGGTATTCCACACAGCATGGCTTCTGATCAATGAACCCACTTCACAGCAAATGAAATGCGGGAATGGGCACATGCTCATGGAATTTTTTGGTTTTACCATGTTCCCCATCATCCAGAGGCAGTTGGGTTGACAAAATGGTGGAAAGACCTTTTGAAGACCCAATTACAGTGCCAACTAGGTGGCAGTACCTTGAAGGGCTGGGACCATGTTCTCTAGGAGGCAGTATCTCACATAGCCAGGATCCATGGGTCCAGGAATCAAAGGGTTGAAATGGGAGTAGCACCACTTAATATCACCCTTAGTGATCCACTAGGAAAATTTTTGCTTCCTGTCCCTGAGACCTTATGCTCTGCTGTTCTACAGGTCTTACTTCCAAAAAGAGGAGTGCTTCTACCAGGAGACACAACAATGATTCCATTGAACTGGAAGTTAAAACTGCCAACTGGCCACTTTGGGCTTCTCATGCCACTGAATCAACAGGCATGAAAGGTTATTATTCTGCTTGGGATGATTGATTCTGACTATCAAGGGGAAATAGGACTGCAACTACACAATGCAGGTAACGAGTTCTCCTGGAAAACAGGAGATCCTTTAGTACATCTCTTATTATCATGCCCTGTTATTAAAGTCAATGGAAAACTGCAACAACTCAATCCAGGCAGGACTACCTATGGCCCAGAATCTTCAGGAATGAAGGTCTGGGTCACCCCACCTGGCAAAGAACCATGGCCAGCTGAAGTGTTTGCTGAGGGTAAAGGGAACATAGAATGGGTAGTGGAAGAAGGTAGTGATAAATATGAACTATGACCATATGACCAGTTACAGAAACAAGGACTGTGATTGTATGAATATTTCTTCCCTGTTTTGTTATGAGTATGTTTGCATTTTTACATAAGCAAATATCTTGTTTTCCTCTTGACATGTTGTATTATTCATGTTATGGTATCTAAGTCATAGGATATGAAGTTTAAGAGTGACTATTACCTAAGGACTTGCACCCTATTCTGGAGAGATATAGTGTGTTTCCAGTTGTATGCAGGATAGTTCAGTATTATTGTGTGTCTCTCTATTTGGAGATAGTGTGTTTTAAGGTGATATGTATAGCTGCCAAGGTGACAAGGGATGGACTGTGATGGTTAGGTTCTGGTGTTAACTTGGCTAAGTGATTATGCCCAGTTGTCTAGTCAGGCAAGCACTGGCCTCAAAATAGTGCAGTACTGGCATGAGCATAGACATGGAATAGAATATGAAGACGGAGAAATAAACCTTCACATATACGGTCAATTGATTTCAATAAGGGTGCCAAGTCCATTCAAATGAGGGAAAGGACAGTCTTTTCAACAAATGATACTTGGGAAACTGGATATCCACATGCAAAAGAATGAAGTTGTATCCCTATTTCACATCATATATGAAATTAACTAAAATGGATCAAATTCCTAAATCTAAAAGCTAAAACAAAACAAAAAAACTTATGAAACGTAGGTATAAATCTTCATAATCTTGGATTTGGCAGATGATTCTTAGATATGACACCCAAAGTATAAGCAATGAAATAAGAAATAGATGAATTGGACTTCATCAAATTCTTTGGCAGTTACTCAAAATGTTAACATAGAATTAGTGTATTACTCAGCAATTTCACTTCTAGATATATACACAAAGGACTGAAAACAGGGACTCAAACAGATACATGAATGCCAATATTCATAGCAACATTATTCAAAATAGCAAAAAGGTGGTAACAATCAAGTGTCAATCAATAAATGAATGAATAACCAAAATGTGATATATCCATACAATTCAATAATATTCGGCCATTAAAAGGAATGAAGTGGAAAAGGGTAGAGTAGGAAGTTCCAAGAACCAGTCATTCCACCAGAATAATGAATAAACAGGTGGGAACTGTCTAAATCAACTATTTTGAAATTTAAGAGTCAAGTAGAACACTGTACAGCATCCAGAGAAGGGTGGGAGGAAGAGGTTGGTAAATTAAAAATAAGTACCATTAAGTTGTTTTTTCTGCATGGTGGATACCATCACCCAGCCCCCACCCTGTGGCAGGCACCAGTGGGTCCAGTTGGTATTGCCTGCTTGTGCCATAAAAAGGACATAATAATCCACTTCCCCAAGAACTGGAGTGGGAGGGATTGATGTCTGATCATGACTTTTGGTTACCTACTTCAATCTCTGGGATCTCAGCTCTGAGGGGTGCCATTTTTCTAATGTGCCCCAGACAAAGGCAGCAGAGAAGACTTAAAGATGTTATGTATCCTCAGAGTTGTGTAGGACAGTTGGAGTGCTGCATTTGCTGGGCAGGTTCAGAGAGTTCAGCCTTGGGAGGTATGAAAGAAGCTCCTGGCACCCTTCCTGGCCCCTCCCACATCCTCTCTACAGGGCAATTTTGAAGCAGCCTTGTTCCAGCTGGGAAAGACTGACTTGAGAAACTCCTCCCCTCTCAGAATTGCCCCACAGGCATAAAACACAAAGAAAGCAGTGTAAGAAACAATTGCAGTGGATGGCTTGAGGCAAAGGCTTATCTGCTTTAAGTTCTGCTGTGGAACAACTGGGAGAAGGATGTCTGTCTCCTGGGAAGTAGAGGGAACATTCAAATTCCAGTAAACAGGGCAACTCCTAAGCCATTAGCAAACACAAGCCCAGGAGAAGACACACTCCTGAAAAATGGGGAGAACCTTAAACTTTGCATTCACCTTAAGGGGACCTTCTGATAGGAGGGCTGACACATAAGAAAATCTCTGACATATAGACAAGTGGTTACAAACTCAAGAAATAATCCAAGAGTTAGACATTTAAAGATATTAAAAAGTACTGTGTGCAACAAAAGTTTACCAGGCAAAAAAGAAACAGAAAATAATGGCCCATCCAAAGGAAAAGGATGCAAGTCCAGAAAACACTAATGAAGAAGACCAGACTTGCCTGTACCAGAATAAGATTTACAAAAAAAAGATTTTAAGTATATTTAAGGAGATGAAGAAAAATACAGAGAAAGAACTAAAGGATTCAGGAAAACAATGACTGATAATATGAGAATCCTAATAAAGAGATATTTTGAGAAGCAAAACTACTGGAGTTGGAGACCACCATAACAAAAATGAAAAATTTCCAGGAGGGTTTCAACAGCAGATTGGAACTGGCAGAAGAAAAAAATCAGCAAATTCAAAGGCAAGATAATTGAAATGAGTAAGGCTGAGGATCAGAAAGAAAAAATAATTATAAAAAGTGAAAAAAGCTTAAGAGACCCAGGGGATACAATGAAGCATATCATTATATAAGTTGTGGGAGTCCCAGAAGGAGAAGAAAGAGAGATATGGGCAGAGGAATATTCAATGAAATGACAGAGGACTTTCCACACTTAGCAAAAGATGTGAATATGCAAACCCAAGAAGCCCAGAGAACACAAAACAGAATAAACATGAAGAAAAATGTACTCCATCACATATTGATTGAATTGTCAAATGCAAAGGAAAGAGAGCATTCTGAAAGCTGCAAGAAAAAGCAACCTTATGTACAAAGGAGTTCCAATTAGATTAAGGACTGATATCTCTTCAGAAACCATTCAGGCAAGAAGGAAGTGGGTTGAAATACTTCAAGTGTTGAAAGAAGATAATTGCCAACCAAGAATTAAATATCTGGCAAGACTTTCTTTAAAAAATGTGTTTTAGTTTGCAAGCTGACAGAATATGATATACCAGAATTGGAATGGTTTTAAAAAGAGGAATTTAATAAATTACAAGCTTACAGTTGTATTAGGGTTCTCTAGAGAAACAGAATCAACAGGGAGCATTTGCAACTATAAAATTTATAAAAAGTGTCTCACATGACTGTGGGAACACAGAGTCCAAAATCCGTAGGGCAGGCTGTGAAGCCAGCGACTCCCATGGAGGGTCTGGACAAACTCCACAGGAGAGGCTCGCCAGCCAAAGCAGGAAGAGAGCCTGCCTGCTCTGAATCCTCCTTAAAAGGCGTCCAGTGATTAGATTAAGCATCACTCATTACAGAAGACACTCCTCTTGGCTGATTACAAATGGAATCAGCTGTGGATACAGCTGACGTGGTCATGATTCAATTCTATGAAATGTCCTCATTGCAACAGACAGGCCAGCACTTGCCCAACCAGACAAACAGGTACCACCACTTGGCCAAGTTGACACATGAACCTGACTATGACAACAGTTCTAAAGACATGCAATGCTAAAATTAAGGCATCAACAAGAGGTTACCTTCAATCAAGAAAGGCTGATGGGTCAGGAACACCTCTGTCATCAGCTGAGTAGTCCTTGGCTGGTCTGTGATGGTCTCTTGCTCCTGGGTTCCATTGCTTTCAGCCTCTGTTCCTGTGGGGGTTCCTTATTTTCCTCTCTGGGGCTGGCTTTCATCTCTTGACTTCCCTTGGCTCTCGCCAGGTTCTGGCTTGCTTAACATCTCATGATGATGTCTGCTGGGCTCCAAGCATCTCCAGACATCTGTGTCTCTGTTCTCTGAAGCAACTATTCTCCAAGCACCTGTATCTTCTCTCTTAGTTGGCTCTAAGGCTTCTGTCATTTTTGTTGTTTTTGAGTATCTCCAAAATGTTTCCTCTTTTAAAGGATTCCAGTAAACTAATTAAGACACATATGGAACGGGTGGAGTCACATCACCTAATCAAAGGTCACTCACACAATTGGGTGAGTCACATCTCTGTGGAGATAATCTAATTGAATCTTCTACATACAATATTGAATCAGGATTAAAAGAAACAGGTGCTCCTGAAAGATTGGATCAGGATTAAAACACGGCTTTTCTAGAGTATGTAATACTTTCAAACTGGCACAGTGAGGGTGTGATTAAGGCAGTCCCAGAGAAACAAATGCTAAAGGAATTCATCACCTCTAGGCATGCCCTGCAAGCAGTGTTAAAGGAGCTCTTCAGATAAAAAAGAAAGGACACTAGACAGTGGCTCAAAGCAGCATAAAAATCTCTGCAAAAGGTAGCCATTTGGGTAATCATAAATGTTGATACTAATGTATTGTATTTTTTTTGGAATGTAACTCCACTTCTTACTTCAAATGGGTGCTAAGATGCAAATGCATAAAAGGTATTTTGGACATGAAATATATGACGATATAATTTTTAATAAGAACAAAAAAGTGTGGAGGGACAGAGGGGTATAGAAACAGCTATTGAAGTTAAGTTGGTATGAAATCAAATATGATTGTTGTAGATTTAGGATGATAAATTTTAACTCCATGGCAACCACATGAAAAATAAATCCATATAGGAATGAGAAAGGACTGAATATGGTACAATACAAAAAATAAAATATTTATGAAAGTAGATATTAACAGAATAACTGAGGGACAAAGAAAAGGCATAAGTCATAAAAAGAATAAATAGCAAAATGACAGAAAAAGGTCCTACATTTTCAGTAGTGACTTCAAATATCAATGATTAAAATCTCCAGTCAAAGGGCAAAGATTGGCAGAATGGATAAAAAAGCATGCCTCAAACAAATGCTGTATGCAAGAGACTCATCTTAAATTTAAAGACACAGGTAGGTGGGAAGCAAAAGGATGGGAAAAAGATATACCATGCCAGTAGTAACCAAAAGAGCTGGGGAAGCTATCCTAATATCAGATGACGGACTTTAAGTCAAAAGCAATGACAAGGGACCAAGAAGGTCATTATACATTGATAAAGGGTCAATTAAAAAACAAGAAATAGCAATTATAAATATATGTATATGCACCTAACAAAATATATGCAGCAAATACTGACAGACTTGAAGGGAGAAATTGATGGTTCTACATAACTAGTAGGAGACTTTAATATACTATTTTTAAACATGGGTAGTACACTGAAATTGCCATTTAGTACAGTATTTTTTAAGAATTAATTTAAATTAAAGATCATTTCAAAAATACCAAGGCCTGAGAGAGTTTGTCAGCAAAAGATCCTCAGTAAAAGACATTCTAGAAGAAATATTTCAAGCAGAAATAAAGTAATCATAGATGGAAAGTCTGAGATGTGAGAATGAATTATATACAAGAAAGAAAAAACTCTAAGCCTTAAAATAATAAAGAATTATTACCTAAAAGAATAAAGAATTCATACAAAAGGATATTCTAAGTAAATACTTATTTTGTAAAATAATAAGAAGAACATCTTTAAAAAGCAGAACTAAAGTACATGAATAAGTAGCATGTAAACCAGGTGGTATTGATCTGAGTTTAAGTATTCTAGAATCCCTGTGTTGTTTAAGAGGAGGATTAAAATACTGATAATTTCTGGTCCTCAATATATTATTTATACATAATAGAATATAAAATGTAACCACTAAGATATCAGAAATAAAGTATATAATTTCCAAAATAGTGGTGGACAAAAAACAATAAATGAAAAAACAATAATTCAAAGGAAGTAAAGCAAGCACATTAAAAAAGCACACATTTAAAGGTCAGGATAATTAATTACAAAAATAAGATTTAAAAAAATCCAAGTAAATCAATAAGTACAGTACAGGAAGGAACATAAAAGTTCCAGTTAAAAGACAATATTGACAGAATGGGATGAAAAGACAAAAATCTAGCAATATCCTATATACTAGAGACAACTCTAAAACCAAAGGACACATAATGGCTAAAACTTAAATGGATGAAATTTACATATTGTGGAAATTCAACACACTATTAAATCAATGGAACAAAGAAGAATTCACAAAAAAAGTTAGAAACTGCTTAGAAACAAATGAAAAAGAACACAATATACCCAAACCTGTGGGATGTAGTTAATGTAGTTCTCAAGAGATCACAGGGAGATTTCTAGCAGTAAATACTTACATTATAAAAGAATAAAGGTCTCAGGTCGATAACTTAACTTTACACTTTGAGGAATTAGAAAAAGAAGAGCAAATTAAATGCAAAGCTAGCAAAAGGAACAAATAATAAAGATTAGAGATAAATGAAATTAAGAATAAAAAACAGAGATAATCAACACGAACAAAAAGTTGGTTCTTTTAAAAGATCAATAAAATTGGCAAACCTTTAGCTAGACTGATGAAGAAAACAGAGAGGGCACAAACAACAAAAATCAGAAATGAATGTGGAGATATTATTACCAAAATAAATGGGATTATAAGGGAATTGTATGGCAATTATATGGCAACAAAGTAGAAAATCTAAATGACAAAACTCCTAGAAACCCACAAAATACCTAAACTAATCTAAAAAAATTTCAACAGATTATAACAAGTAAAGGAAATGAACCATTCATCAAAAACCTCCCAAAAAAGAAATATACAGTACCAGATGGCTTAACTGTTTAATTCCACCAAACATTTAAAGAATTCACACCAATCTCCTTCAAACTATTACAAAAAAGAGTTCAAGAGTGGGGAACACTTCCTAAATCATTCTAAGAAACCAGAACCACCCTAAACAGAAGCCAGATAAAGATATCCTGTCATGGTTAGGGACATGTGTCAACTTGGTCAAGTTGTGGTACCTGTTTATCTGATTGGACAAGTGCTGGCCTGTCTGTTGCAATGAGGACATTTCATAGGATTAGATCATGATCATGTCAGCTGCATCCACAGCTGATTCCATTTGTAATCAGCCAAAGGGGAGTGGTTCTTAAGAAAAGGAATCTTAAAAATGGGTTTTTATGAACGGTTTTCTACTCTGACTGGACTCAGAGACACTAAGGACTTTGATTCCCATAATAAGAATGACACTCCCAATCCATGGAGTGAGTTGGCAAAGAAGATAGTCAAAATATCATCATTCGATTCTCCTAATGCTTCACTTGTACGAAGACAGACTCTGGGGGATAATGTTTTTGACACCTTTACAGAGTTTTGTAGAAATAAGAGTTATAGAGATGTTGGTAGGTTGCTGTTAGATACACTGGCTACATTAAAAGGTGAAAGGGATGGGCTTAAGTCTTCAAATGAGAAGCTTAAGTGCCGTCTGAAAGATGTAGACGTTTCTATGAGTATCCTGAAGGAAAATGTTATTTCCTATAGCCGTAGACTTGAGATCTCTGAAAATCAGACTCAGAATCTTATTGTTAGAGTAGCAACAACAACGTAAACTGAAATATCAGTCTTGCATGGTGTCTGTCATTAAAGTGAGGGCATTGATTGGATAGGAGTGGGACCCTGAAAAATGGGATGGTGACATATGGATTGATAATGATGTCGGGGTGAGGTTGAAGTCCGAGATCATGCTGAGTCTTCTCTAGATAACCCTGTAATAGTTTGCCCTGAGGACATAACTGCCCCACCTCCAGCCTGCCTTGAGGAATTGGCCACCCAACCTCCTCCTGAAGGGATTAGCCTTAGAGTGATTAATCCTATTTGACCAGATGAAACTGCAAATGAAGACTCTAAAGCAAATGGCTTGGAAGATATTTCTAATTCTTTTCATGACCCACCCCCATCACCCCTCATTTCTTCCAGACCTATAACTAGACTAAAGTCCCAACAGGCCCCTAAAGGTGAGGTACAAT
>PVIY010014923.1:19269-55338 GCA_004026745.1 Myrmecophaga tridactyla
CTCCAAAAGAACTGTGTGAGTTTTCCAATTTATATAGACAGAAATCAGGGGAATATGTGTGGCAATGGATTTTAAGAGTGTGGGATAATGGTGGGAGGAATATAAGGCTGGATCAGGCTGAATTTATTGATATGGGCCCACTAAGCAGAGATTCTGCATTCAATGTTATAGCTCGAGTGGTTAGAAAAGGTGTTAACAGTTTGTTTGATGGTTGGTTGAAACATGGATCAAAAGGTGGCCAACATTACCTGAGGTTGAAATGCCAGAACTGCCCTGGTATAATGTAGATGAGGGGATCCAGAGGCTTAGAAAGATTGGAATGTTAGAGTGGATTTATCATGCAAAGCCTGCTCTTACACCCCAGGAATGTCCAGAGGATGCATCTTTTACCAGAACAATGAGAAATAAATTTGTGAGACTAGCACCATCATCCCTAAAGAGCTCTGTGGTTGCACTTCTCTATAGGCCAGATATTACTGTAGGAACTGCTGTCACTGAGCTGGAATCCTTAAACACAATGGGGATGACAGGATCCCGAGTTGGCAGAGGCCAGGTGGCAGCACTTAATCGCCAAAGACAGCGTAGACGTGGCTATTATAATAGATAGCAAACTCAAAGCAGGCGTCAAAATTATATGACACACAGAGATTTGTGGCATTGGCTAGTAAATCATGGGGTACCTAGAAATACAATAAAAGGGCAATCTACTAAATTCTTGTTGGAGCTGTATAAACAAAAGAGTTCTAGGTCAAGTGAACAGAAGTCTAACCTGAATTACAAAAACACAGAGTCACAGCCCCTTAATCAATTTCCAAACTTGAAACAGTTTACAGACCCAGAGCCCCTTGAATGAAGGGGAGGCCAGGTCCCTTTGGGGGAGAAGCCAGTTACACTGCCACAAATTTATACTGTTAATCTTCCTCCAAGTCTTCCCCAAAGAGACTGATGGCATTTTACCAGGGTAACTGTGCATTGGGGAAAAGGAAATGATCAGATATTTCGGGGATTATTAGACACTGGTTCAGAAGTGACATTAATTCTAGGGGACCCAACACGTCACTCTGGACCACCAGTCAGAGTTGAAGCTTATGGAGGCCAGGTGATCAATAAAGTTTTAGCTCAGGTACATCTCACAGTGGGTCCAGTGGGCCCCTGGGCCCATCCTGTAGTTATTTCCCCAGTTCTGGAATGTATAATTGGCATAGACATACTGAGAAACTGGCAGAATCCCCACGTTGGCTCTCTGACTTGTGCAGTGAGGGCTATTATGGTGGGAAAGGCCAAGTGGAAGCCACTAGAATGGCCCCTACCAAGCAAAATAGTAAATCAGAAGCAATACTGGATTCCTGGAGGGATTGCAGAGATTACTGCCACTCTTAAGGACTTGAAAGATGCAGGGGTGTGATTCCCACCACATCCCCATTCAACTCTCCTATTTGGCCTGTGCAGAAAACAGATGGGTCTTGGAGAATGACAGTTGATTATCGTAAGCTCCACCAGGTGGTAACTCCAATTGCAGCTGCTGTTCCAGATGTGGTATCATTGCTTGAGCAAATCAATACATCCCCTGCTACCTGGTATGCAACTATTGATCTGGCAAATGCTTTTTTCTCAATAGCTATTAGTAAGGACCACCAGAAACAGTTTTCTTTCAGCTGGCAAGGTCAGCAATATACTTTCACTGTCCTACCTCAGGGGTATATCAACTCTCAAGCCCTATGTCATAATCTTGTTCACAGAGACCTTGATCATTTCTGCTTCCCACAAGACATCACACTGGTCCATTATATTGATGATATCATGTTGATTCGACCTAGTGAACAAGAAGTAGCAACTACTGTAGTTGGTAAGGCATTTGCATGTCAGAGAATGGGAGATAAACCCAACAAAAATGCAGGGGCCTTCCACCTCAGTAAAATTTCTAGGTATCCAGTGGTGTGGGGCATGTCGAGATATCCCTTCTAAGGTGAAGGATAAGTTGCTGCATCTGGCCCCTCCTACAGCCAAAAAAGAGGCACAATGCCTAGTTGGTCTTTTTGGATTTTGGCGACAACATATTCCTCATTTGGGTGTGCTACTCTGGCCCATTTATCGAGTGACCAGAAAAGCTGCTAATTTTGAGTGGGGACCAGAACAAGAGGAGGCTCTGCAACAGGTCCAGGCTGCTATACAAGCTGCTCTGCCACTTGGGCTGTATGATCCAGCAGATCCAATGGTGCTGGAAGTGTCAGTGGCAAATAGAGATGCTGTCTGGAGCCTTTGGCAGGCCCCTGTAGGAGAATCACAACACAGACCCTTAGGATTTTGGAGCAAAACCTTACCATCTGCTGCAGATAACTACTCTCCTTTTGAGAAACAGCTTTTGGCCTGCTACTGGGCCTTAGTAGAGACTGAATGCTTAACCATGGGCCACCAAGTTACCATGAGACCTGAGTTGTCTATCATGAGTTGGGTGTTGTCTGACCCACCAAGCCATAAAGTTGGGCATGCACAGCAGCACTCTATTGTAAAATGGAAATGGTATATATGAGATAGAGCCAGAGCAGGTCCTGAAGGCACAAGTAAGTTACATGAAGAAGTGGCCCAAATGCCCATGGCTTCCACTCCTGCCACATTACCTTCTCTTTCCCAGACCAGAACTATGGCCTCTTGGGGAGTTCCTTACAATGAATTGACTGAAGAAGAGAAAACTCGGGCCTGGTTTACAGATGGTTCAGCACGATATGCAGGTACCACCCGAAAGTGGACAGCTGCAGCATTACAACTCCTCTCTGGGGTGTCCTTGAAGGACAGTGGTGAGGGGAAATCCTCCCAGTGGTCAGAACTTCGAGCAGTGCTCCTGTTTGTTTATTTTGCTTGGAAGGAAAACTGGCCAGAGGTGCATTTGTATACTGACTCATGGGCTGTTGCCAATGGTTTGACTGGATGGTCAGGGACTTGGAAAGACCATAATTGGAAAATTGGTGACAAAGAGGTCTGGGGAAGAGGTATGTGGATAGACCTTTCTGAGTGGGCTAAAAACATGAACATATTTGTGTCCCATGTGAATGCACACCAGAGGGTGACTTCAGCAGAGGAAGATTTTAATAATCAAGTGGATAAGATGACCCGTTCTGTGGATACCAGTCAGCCTCTTTCCCCAGCAACTCCTGTCATTGCCCAATGGGCTCATGAACAAAGTGGTCATGGTGGTAGGGATGGAGGTTATGGATGGGCTCAGCAACATGGACTTCCACTCACCAAGGCTGACCTGGCTACAGCCACTGCTGAGTGCCCAATCTGCCAGCAGCAGGGACCCACACTCAGCCCCCGATATGGCACAATTCCCTGAGGTAACCAGCCAGCTACATGGTGGCAGATTGATTACATTGGGCCACTCCTTTCATGGAAGGGGCAGCGATTTGTTCTAACTGGAATAGACACATACTCTGGATATGGGTTTGCTTTCCCTGCATGCAATGCTTCTGCCAAAACTACCATCCATGGGCTTATAGAATGCCTTATCCATCATCATGGTATTCCACATAGCATTGCTTTGGATCAAGGAACACACTTCACAGAAAATGAAGTGCAGGAATGGTCACATGCTCATGGAATTCTCTGGTCTTACCATGTTCCCCATCATCCAGAAGCAGCTGGATTGATAGAACGATGGAATCGCCTTTTGAAAACTCAATTACGGTGCCAACTAGGTGGCAAAAATTTGAAAGGCTAGGGTAATGTTCTCCAGGAAGCTGTATATGCTCTGAATCAGCATCTGCTGTATGGTGCTGTTTCTCCCATAGCCAGGATCCATGGGTCCAGGAACCAAGGGGTGGAAATGGGTGTGGTACCACTCACTATTACTCCTAGTGATCCACTAGGTAAATTTTTGCTTCCTGTCTCTGCTACCCTGAGTTCTGCTGGTCTACAGGTTTTAGTTCCAAAATGGGGTGTGCTTCCTCCAGGAGAAACAACAGTGATTCCACTGAACTGGAAGTTCAGACTGCCACCTGGTCACTTTGGGCTACTTATGCCCCTGGATCAACAAGCCAAGAAGGGGATTACATTATTGTCTGGGGTAATTGACCCTGACTGTCATAAGGAAGTAGGACTGCAACTACATAATGGAGGTAAAGAAGAGCTTTCTTGGACTATAGGAGATCCCCTAGGGCGTCTTTTAGTACTACCATGCCCTGTGATTAAAATCAATGGAAAACTGGGCGGCTGCCGTGGCTCAGCAGGCAGAGCTCCGACCTGCCGTGCTGGAGGTCTGGAGTTCGATCCCTGGTGCCTCCTGCCCATATGCAAATTAAAAAAAAAATCAATGGAAAACTGTAACAATGCAATCCAGGCAGGACTACTAATGGTTCTGAAACTTCAGGAATGAAGGTTTGGGTCACCCCACCAGGCAAAGAACCACAGCCAGCTGAAGTGCTTGCTGAGGATAAAGGGAACATGGAATGGGTAGTGGAAGAAGGTAGTGATAAATATGAACTTCGACCATGTGATCAATTACAGAAACAAGGACTGTAATGCTGTTTTATTTATGTTGTACTATTTAAGTTGTAAGATATCAAGTTTAAGAATGAATGTTACCCAAGGATTTGTGTTCTATTCTGGAGAGACTTAATGTGTTTCCAGTATATGCAGGACAATTGAATATTGTTAGATAAAAGGAAAAAATGTGTGCTTTATTGTTTTCATTTGGAAATTAAGTATGGTTTAAGGTGATATATATATATGGCTGCCAAGTTGACAAGGGGTGGACTGTCATGGTTAGGGACATGTGTCAACTTGGCGAAGTTGTGGTACCTGTTTATTTGATTGGGCAAGTGCTGGCCTGTCTGTTGCAATGAGGACATTTCATAGGATTAGATCATGATCATGTCAACTGCACCCACAGCTGATTCCATTTGTAATCAGCCAAAGGGGAGTGTCTTCTGCAATTAGTGATGCTAAATCTAATCATGGGAAGCCTTTTAAGGAGAACTCAGAGGAGACAGGTTCCATTCCTGCTTCGGCTGGTGAACCTCTCCTGTGGAGTTCATCCGGACCATCCATCAGAGCCCTCGGCTTCACAGCCTGCCCTGTGGATTTTGGACTTTGAGTTCCTGCGGTCATGTGAAACACTTTTATAAATTTTATATTTGCAAGTGTTCCCTGTTGATTCTGTTTCTCTAGAGAACCCTAATACATATCCCAAGAAATGAAAAGTACAAAGTAATCTCTCTTATTAGTATAGATGCCAAAATACTATGAAATTGAATCCAACAGCATATTAAAAGGATTATACACTATACCAAATGGGATTTATCTAAAAAAAAAAAAGTGAAATAATGGTTCAACATAAAAAAAAATCAGTGCACTATACCACATTAATAGAAGGAAAGGAAAAAAGGAAATATGAACATCTCAATTGACACAGAAAAGGTATTTGAAAAAATCCAGCATGGTTTCATGATAAAAACCCTCAGGAAAATAGGATTAGAAGGGTAATTATTTAATATTATGAAGGGCATTTATGAAAAACCCACAGCTAACATTATGAAAGTCTGAACGCTTTCCTCCTAAGATCAGAAACAAAACAAGGATGCCCTCTTTCACCACTTTTATTTAACATTGTACTGGAAATTCTAGCCAGAGCAATTAGACAAGAAAAAGAAATAAAATGCTAAAGTGCATCCAAATTGGAAAGGAAGGAGTAAAACTAACCCTATTTGCAGAGGACATGATTCCATATATAGAAAATCCCAAAGATTCCACAAGAAAGCTACTAGAACTTATAGATGTGATCAGTAATGTTGTAGGGTACAAGATAATCACACAAAAAATCATTTGGGTTTCTACACACTGGTAATGAACAATCTTAAAAGGAAATGAAATTCACTTTTCAAGCATATGAAAGAATGAAATGCCTAAGAATAAATTTAATCAAGGAGAGTGTGGTGGCTTGTAGCTGTGTACCTCCCCCCCAAAAAAGATTTTCTTAAACTTAATCCATTCCTGTGGGAATGAACCCATTGTAAGTAGGACCTTTTGATGAGGCTACTTCATTTAAGATGTGACCCAGCTCAATCAGGATGGGTCTTAAGCCTATTATTGTAGTCCTTTATAAGCAGAATGAACTTCAAACAGAAAGAAAGCTATGGGAAGTAAGAAGTTGAATGTCAGAACTTAGAAGAGGAGGGGAAGGCCAGGGAGGGTTGCCATGTACACTGCCATGTGACAGAGGAACCAAGAACCAAATAATACTGGCAGCTCCCAAATGCCATCTTTGGGAAGAAATCATCACCTTGATGATGGCTTGATTTGGACTTCTCCTAGCCTCAAAACTGCAAGCAAATAAAAGTTCTGGTGTTTAAGCCAACCCATTGCATGGCATTTGTTTAAGCAGGTAAAAAACTAAAACAGAAGTGAAAGATTGTACACTGAAAACTATAAAACACTTTTGAAAAGAATTAAAGAAGACCTAAATAAATGAAAAGACATTCCTTGTTCACAGATTAGAAGACCTAGTATTGCTAAGATGTCAATACAACCGAAAGTGATCTACAAATTCGGTATGGTCCCTTTCAAAGTTCCAACAGTTTTCTTTCAGAAATGGAAAAGCCAATCTTCAAATTCACATGGAAAAAACTTTTTACATGGAATTGCAAGGGGCCCCAAATAGCCAAAACAATCTTGCAAAGGAAGAAAAAAGTTGGAGGATTCACACCTTAAGTTTTCAAAATTAATTACAATGCTACAGTAATCAAAAGAACGTGGTACTGGCATAGGACAGACATATAGATCAATGGAATAGAATTGGGAGGCCAGAGATAGACCCATACATTTATGGTAAATTGATATTTGACAAGAGGCCAAGTCCAGTCAATGGGGAGAGAGTACTCTTTATAAGAAATGTTGCTGGGGGCGGCTGCCGTGGCTCAGCAGGCAGAGCTCCGACCTGCCGTGCTGGAGGTCTGGAGTTCGATCCCTGGTGCCTCCTGCCCATATGCAAATTAAAAAAAAAAAAGAAAAGAAATGTTGCTGGGACAACTGGATAAGTGCATGCAAAAGAATGAAGTTAGACCCCTATCTCACACCATAAGCAAATAGTAACTCAAAATGCATCAAAGACCTAAATAAAAGTTAAAGCCATAAAACTAAGAAGAAAACATACAGGGGCAAATCTTCATGATTTTGGATTTGGCAATGGATTCTTAGATATGACACCAAAAGCACAAACAACAAAAGAGAAAAAATAGATAAATTAGGCTTATAAATATCAAAAGCTTCTGTGCATCAAAAGACATCATCAAGAAAGTACAAACTATAGAATGGGAGAAAATATTTGGAAAGCTTATATCTGAAAAGGGTTTAGTTTCAAGAAAATATAAAGAAATCTTACAACTCTATAACAAAAGGACAAACAACCCCATTAAAAAAAGGGCCAAGGACATTTCTTTGAAGGATATATACAAATGACTAATAAACACATGAAAATATGCTGGACATAATTAGCCATTAAGGAAATGCAAATCAAAATCACAGTGTGTTCTAGTTTGCTAGCTGATGGAATGCAATATACCAGAAACGGAATGACTTTTTAAAAGGGGAATTTAATAAGTTGCAAGTTAACAATTTTTAGGCTATGGAAATGTTCCAATTAAAGCAAGTCTATAGAAATGTCCAACCTAAGGCATCCAAGGAAAGATACCTTGATTCAAGAAGACTGATGAAGTTCAGGGCTTCTCTCTCAAGTGGAAAGGCACATGGTAAACACAGTCAGGGTTTCTTTCTCGGCTGAAAGGCACATGATGAACACGGCATCATCTGCTAGCTTCCTCTCCAGCCCTCTGGGAGCTGTTTTCCTTCTTCATCTCCAAAAGTCACTGGCTGGTGGACTCACTGCTTCATGGTTCTGTGGCTCTGTCATGGCTTTCTCATGGTTCTGTCATTCTCTGCTCTCTCTGAATCTCTCTTTTTATAGGATTACAGTAAAGTAATCAAGACCCACTTAGAATGGGGGGAGATGTGTCTCCATCTAATCCAGTTTAACAACCACTCTTGATTGAGTCATATCTCCAGGGAGATAATCTAATTAAAGTTTCAAAGATACAGCACTGAATAGGAATTAGAATAAACAGCTGCCTTTACAAAATGGGATTAGGATTAAAGCATGGCTTCTCTAGGGTACATACATCCTTTCAAACCAGCACACAGTGAAACACTACTTCACATCCATTGGGATGGCTACTATTAAAAAATGTTCAATATAAGTGTTGACGACTATATGGAATAATTGGACACATCATGCATTGCTGGTAAGCATATGATTTGATGTAGCCACTGTGGAAAGCTGCTCGGTGATTCTCAATATGTTAAACATAGAATTACCTTTTAACCCAGTAATTCCTTTAACTATCCAAAATAATTGAAAATGGGGACTCGAACAGATTATTCACAATGGTGAAAAGATGGAAGCAACTCAAATGTTCATCAACAGATGAGTGGATAAAAAAATGTGGTATATTCCTACAATGGAATATTATTCTGCCATAAAAAGGAATGAAGTTCTGATACATTCTACAATATGGATGAATCTTGAAAATATTAAGCTGAGTGAAATAAGTCAGAGTCAAAAGGACTAATATTATATGATTTTAGTTACATGAAATAGCTAGTGTAGGCCAACTCATAGAGACAGAAAATAGATTTGAGTTTACCAGGGGCTGGATGGAGAAATGGGGAGTTTCTGTTTGGAATGATGAAAAGGTTTGGGAAATGGATGATGGTGATTATTGCACAACATTGTAAATGTCCTCAAGGCTGCTGAATTGCATATTTAAAAATGGTTAAAATATCAAATTTTAAGTTGTACATATTTTATCACAATATGTTATTCAAAATATGGAAAGGAGAAAATGGATGAGGAAGATATATCAGTAAAATATCACCCTCAAGAAAGCTAATTTAGTTATATTATAAATTATATACAGTTAAATATATATATGTTAATATAGTATATCAAGGAAAAAATATTACTAAAAACATGGTTACCATACAATTTCCTAGGAGATATAAAAATTCTGAACTTATATGCATCTAATAAATTGTCTCAAATAAACACACACACACACACACATCTTTTGTCTGACAAAAAAATGAAAAAACTCCAAGGAAAGATAGACAATTCTACCATGTATAGAGATAAATTTCATGTATTCTTTTTTATTATAAAGTAAAACCAAGATAAAGAATAAGACACAAATATATAGATTAAAGAATTATTATAAGGCAAACATCCTCTTTTCTTCTGACTATATTCCTGTGGGTTGGTGGCTAGATCCAGAGGTTTGAACAAACTGAGGTTCCACTTTAGCATGACTATAGGTAATTTCATGGTCTTTTGTCAGGAGTCACATCATGTCTGATTGTCTCTCTTTTTGCAATGGCAATAATTATTGCTGCTTTTATCCATTAATTCCCTTGGGCTTGCAAAATGGAAATATTTTAACTCTAACTTTTATGTTTTTATTAGCTGAAATACTTCAGTAAAGGAATGTGTTTCCTCATCTAATAGTTGGTTTCCCAATGGTATAGCTCATTTAAGAAAGGCAGGAAAAATTCTTGATTCTTTCTTTTTTGTTAGTTTTCAAAATGACAAATTTGTTTCCTACCATTTTCTCAAGATGACCAATTATTTCTATCAGTATGAACTCATGGATTTGATGGGCTTCAATCTATTGTAATTATTGTTATTGATTCAATTTGTTCCTCTCAACTTCATGCTAATAATTCCCATTCACATTTAGTATTACAAGATTTTATATGACCTCTCGTATCTTCTATATTATGGCTCTATAATATAGCAATGTGAGTCATAATGGGAAATTTTAACATACTTCTGTCAGTAACTGATAGGTCAAGCAGTTATAAAATGCAATAAGAATACATGAAATTTGAATATAAATAACACGCTTGATTTAATGGGATTGGTAAAAATATTGCACCCCAAACTGAAGAGTAAGTGAACTCTGATGGTTAATTTCACATGTTAACTTGGCTAGGTTACGGTGTCCAGCTGTTTGGTCAAACACTGGCCTGCTTGAGGGTATTTGGTAGATGGGGTTTACATATACAATCAATTGGTTGCATCTAAATCAATTGATTGCATCAACAGTTAACCAAGGAGATTGCCTCAGCGATTGGGGAATCTCCTCACCCAATCAGCTGGAGTTCTGAAAAGCCATAACTGAAGGTTTCAGAGGTCAGAAGTAGAATTTCTGCCTCAAGTTCAACACTGGCTTTTGCCAGAATTTCCAACCAGCCAGTATTCCCTGGAGAATTCAGACTAAGGATTTGAACGACCTCTTTATTGGAGTTTCCAGTTTGCTGCCTAAAGATTTGGACTTGCCAGGCCCCATAGTTGCTTGAGCCAATTCCTTATAATGAATTTCTTATATAGAATACAGAATCTGTTTATTTCTGTTTCTCTGGAAAACATGGTCTCAGTTTGCTTGAGTTGCTATCACAAATATCACACCGTGGGTTGGCTTAAACAATGAAAATTTAATGTCTCATGGTTTTGAGGCTAGAAGTCCAAAATCAGTATATTCAAAATCAGTATATTGAAACCTATTTCTCCTTCATAGGTTTCTGACAAAAATTACTGTAAAGAATCAATAGTTAGAAAGTAACCAGTACGTGGTAATTTCTGTCTCTAATATAGGATAGTTAAGAATTTTCTGCCTGAAATAACTTTGTTCAGTGGTAAGAAGACACCCACCCCAGGGGCATGATTTTTTCCATGACTACTGCCCTCCTAAGGAATCTAGAGTAATTGTGTTTCAACATTACTAATAACCCATATCACTAGAGACTAAAACCAGAAGCATATTCCTATTAGCAAGATTTTACCCACAAATATATATTCCTAGGGGAATGGAAAGGCAATAGCAAGGAATGCCAGCTTACAACATTCCTTTTGCATCCACATTCTGTTTTCTATTACAGGTGGAATCTCATTTTAATGAATACCATTTTAGACATCTGTTTCTCCATAGTGAGGCTATTTTTGTGTTCCAGCCACAGGAACTGTGCTGTGTTGACTAGGCTAAAAAAAATTCTAAAAAGTGAAAATTCTATCTTTACAAGTACTGCCTATATGGAAAAAAGTTTTTTAAAAAGAGGTAATTATCATCTGTAAGTGACACATTGTAGCATAAGCTCATGTCAAGAAAATAGACCAAAAGAAGGGTGGCAAAATAGACTGGAAAGCAAGAGGAAATAAGAGAAGAAAATGGAGCAAAGCCCTCAAGTGAGGTCTTTTAGAAAGTACAAACCTTAAGCCAGAACTCTCCTTGTAGACATAACCCCTTCTCCAGGGCATACCTCAAATGTCACCTCTCTACAAAGCCTTTCCAATCCCTTCTAGACATATAACTCACTTATTCTGAATCTAGATGGTAGCATTTTTCAATGTTTGTCTCATATCTTTAAAGATTATTGCTTTCTACTCTGTCCCTTTCCTCACCAAGACTGAGCTCAGCACTGTAGGCACAAACTAACTAAAACACATATTTTGAAGCTCCAGAGGCCAGAAAAACACTGTACAGCATACAGAGAAGAGTGGGAGGAACAGGCTAATAACTTACAGTAAAGAACTGTAAATTGCTCTAGTGAAGTGCTGCCTATTGGAGCTCATCCCCACTCTTGCAGCAGGACACCGCTGGGTCCTGCCCCTGGCTAGCTGCTGGTGACAGAACAGGACATAAAAATTCTCTTCCCCAAGAACATGAGTGGACATGGCTGATCACTGATCACAGTTTTGGATTGGTGAATTCAGATTGCTGTATCCCAGCTCTAAGGATAGCTATTGTTTCAACTCTGCCCTGGACAAAAGTGATGACAGCCATTGTTTCAACACTGCCTGGAGGTTGAGAGTTAAAGGTGCAGCACTTCCTCAAGTCTGTAGGGGGCAGTTAGCTGAAGGGCTGAATTTGCTGGGCAGGCCAGGATATCTCAGCTTGAAGGAGCCTTCAGGGAAGCTTTCGGTGCCTTTCCTGAACCCCTCCACAGAGCACCTTGGTGCTAGTCTGGGCTCCCTTCGTGGGTCCTGGCCCTGTTTGGCTAGGAAAGACTGACTTGGAAAACTCCTGCCTGGGTGACCCTCCTCCCAGAATTTTCCCTCCAGGCAAAAGCAATAAAACAATGAAAGAAGTGTCCCAGTCTGGGACAAAGGCCTGCAGATATTAAATACCCAGGAGAATAACCAAACTCCTGTAAACAGGAAAACTCCAAAACAACTAACAAGCAAAAGCCCAGGACAAGACAGAGGCCCAGAAAGAGGGGGAAAACCCTACACACTACATTTGCCTTAGGAAGACCTTCCTGGTAGGGGGGCTGAAGCTCAAGAAACTCTGTCTTATCACTGACTGGTTACAAAAGCAAGAAACAGACATCCTAGGCAGTAAATCCCAGAGTTGACATTTTAAAATATTAAAACATACAGTGTGCAATAAGAGTGCAAGTTAAACAAAGAAACAGGAAAAGATGGCCCATCCAAAGGAAGAGGAAAAAATGCAGAAAACACCAACAAAGATAATAAGAATGTGGACATATTCTTTAAAAAAATATTTTTTTATTTTTTAATGAAACGCCTTTAAAAATTATCTGAAAAATACTCAAGGAGATGAAGAAACAACTAAAGGATATCAGGAAAACAATGAATTAACAATATAGGAGTCTACATAAAGAGATAGAAATTTTTAAAAGGAATCCAACAGAACTTGAAGACCAGAGTAACTAAAATGAAAAATGCCCAGTAGAGTTTCAAGAGCAGATTGGAGCTGGCAGAAGAATCAGTGAATTTGAAGCAAGACACTTGACATGCATCAAGTTAAGGAGCAGAAAGAAAAAATAAATGACAAAGGTGAAAATAGACTAAGACAGCTATAGAACAACATCAAACACACCAATATACACATTATGGGAATCCCAGAAGCAGAAAAAAAAAAAAAAGGAGAAAAAGCAGAAGGAATAGTAAAAGAAATAATGACTGTGAACTTCCCAAAGCCAAAGATGTGAATATATACTTTCAAGAACCTCCGAGAACATCAAGCAAGATAAACATGAAGAAAAAAAATACCCTGCCATATATTAACTACATTATCAGATGCAATGGACAAGGAGAGTGTTCTGAAAGCGGCAAGAGAAAAGCAACATGTTGTATGCATGGAAATCCCAATTTTTAGAGTGCTGATTTCTCATCAGAAACAATGGAGTCAAGAATGCAGCATGTTGGGATACCTAAAGTGCAGAATTTTACATCTTGTAAGCCTCTTTCAAAAAATAAGAGAGAGATTAAGAAATACTCAGATTGTGAAGTGCTGCTGATATCAGAGCACATCCCTGCTCTTGCAGCAGGCCGCCACTGGGTCCCTCCCCTGGCTAGCTGCTGGTGGTGGGACAGGACATAAAAATTTTCTTCCCCAAGAACAGGGATAGACAAGGCTGAACTCTGATCTCAGATTTTGACTGGTGAGTTCAGATTGCTGAATCTCAGTTCTGAGGATAGCTATTGTTTCAACTCTGTTGTTTGAAGCAGCATAAAGAAATAAAGATGTGTGGTAAGGGCAACCATTTGGTTAATTATAAAGGCCAATATTATTGTATTTGATTGTTTTGTAACACCAATTCTTACTTCCTACAGTTGCTAAGATGCAAATGCATTAAAAGTAATGATAACTCTAGGTTTTTGGATATACAACTGTTTACAAAGATGCAAGTGATAAGTTCAAAAAATGGTGGGGGGATAGAGGGGTAAAGAAGGATATATATATATATCTATATATGAAGTTAAGTTGGTATTGAACCAAATATGATTGTTATATGTTTAGGTGTTAAATATTAACCCAATGATAACTACATGGAAAACAAATGAAAAATGTATCCAGATAGAAGTGAGAAGGCATTCAACATGGTACAAAACACAAAAAACAAATAAATATAAAAGTAGGTGTTTTGGTTTGTTAAAGCTGCTAGAATTTAATACACCAGAAATTGATTGGCTTTTATGATGGGGATTTATTAAGTTATAAATTTAGAGTTCTAAGCCATGAAAATGTCAAATTAAGGCATCCATAGAAAGATACCTTGATTTTGAAGAAAGGTTGATGGCATCTGGGGTTCCTCTGTCACATGGAAAGGCACCTGGTGATGTCTGCTGGCCCTTTGCTCCAAAATGTCTTTGGATTTCTGTTGTTCCTAGGTTATTTCTCCCAGGGATATTTTTGTCTCTCTTATCTTCTCTTGACTTTGAGCCAATCTGCTTTTGATTGGGGAATTTATATATATATACAACAGAAAGCCCAAATATATATTTAAAACATACTGATAAGGGGAACAATTTGACAGAAAGATACAATGATTATATATATATATATTCTCTTTATCAGTATATAATGATCATCTTGCCCCTTATAATGGTTTTCTTTTTTTTATCCAATATTAGTATAGCCATCCCAGCTTTCTTTTGGTTACTATTTACACGATGTATTTGACATAGATTGACATAATGGATTAAAAAAAACAGAACCCATCTATATGCTGCCTACAAAAGAGTCACTTTAGACCCAAGGACAAAACTAGACTGAAAGTGAAAGGTTGGAAAAGGATATTTCACACAAACAATAACCAGAAAACAGCAGTGGTAGCTATACTAATATCAGACAAATTAGACTTCAAATGTAAAACATTTAAAAGAGACAAAGAAGGACACTAAGTAATAATAAAAGGGACTATTGATCAAGAATAAATAACAATCATAAATATTTATGCACTGACCAGAGTGCCCCCAAATACATGGGGCAAACACTGACAGTACTGAAGAGAGAAGTAGACATCTCTGTGATAATAGTTGGAGACGTCAATATACAACCTTCATCAATGGATGGAACATCTAGGCAGAGGATCAAAAAGGAAACAGTTCTTGAGTAATATGATCAATGAACTAGACTTAAAGGAGTTTAGAGAACTTTCACCCCACAACAGCAGGATATACATTTTTCTCAAGTGCTCATGGATCATTCTCCAGGATAAATCACATGTTGGGTTACAAAGCAGGTCTTAATAAATTTAAAAAGATTGAAATTATACAAAACACTTTCTCAGATCATAATTGAATGGCATTGGAAATCAATAAGGTAGAACACAGGAAAATTCACAAATATATGGAGGCTAAACAACACACTCTTAAACAACCAGTAGGAAGATATTAAGAGAAATCAATAAATATCTTGAGGCAAATAAAAATGAGAAAACAACATATCAAAACATATGGGATACAACAAAGGCAGTTCTGAAGGGGAAATGTATTTCTTTAAACACCTATATTAAAAAGGAAGAGCAAAAATCAAGGAATTGACAGCTCAGCTAAAGGAGTTAGTGAAAGAACAGCAAAGTAATCCCAAAGCAAACAGAAGAAAAGAAATAACAAAGATTAGAGAAAATAAATGAAATTGAGAGAACACGAAAATGATAGAGAGAATCAACAAATCCAGAAGTTGGTTCAGTGAGAAAATCAATAAAAATCAATGGACCTTTAGCTGTGTTGAAAAGACAAAAAGAGAGAGGGTTCAAATAAATAAAACCAGAAATGGGAGGAGGGACATAACTACTGACCCAGCAAAAACAGAGGAGATAATGAGATGATACTGTGAACAACAATATGCTAAAAAACTAGACAACTTAGACAAAATGGAGAATTTCCTAGAAAAGCAATCCCATAACTAGGTATATACTTGGAAAACTGAAAGCATAGATGTGAATGGACATTTGCACAACAATGTTTATGGCAGCAGTATTCATGATTGCCAAGAAATGGAAACAGCCCAAATGTCCATCAATGAAGAGTGGATGAACAAACCGTGGTACATACCCTCGATGGAATATTATGCAGCTGTAAGATGCAATAAAGTCATGATTCATGCAACAATATGAATGAACCTTGAGGACACTATCTTGAGTGAAATAAGTCAGAAACAAAAGGACAGATATTGTATGGTCTCACTAATATGAACTAACTATAGTGAGCAAATTCTGAGAATTAAAGTTGAGAACACTGTTTATCAGGAGACAGAAAGAGGGTAGAGATTGGGAATTTGATGCTGAAAGAGTATAGTACATTCCAGAATTTGTTGTAAAAATTCAGAAAAAGCACAATACTATTTGATGGTAGCACAATATTTTAAGTATAATAAACAAAGCTGAATGAAAGTATGGTTGAAAGAAGAAGGCTAGGGACATGTACAACACTAGAAGGAAAGATAGGGGATAAAAACCTGGACTTTATAACTTAGGGAACCTAAAATGTACAATGATGGTGATTAAGTGTATAAATATAAGAAAGTTATTACAACTGAGAACAAATGAATGTCACCATTGCAGGGTTTTAAAACTGTGATGATATTCATTTGCTAGCCTCTGGAATGTGAACTAGAATGGCTTTTAAAATGGGAATTTATTAAGTTGCAAGTTTACAGTTCTAAGGCTGTGAAAATATCCCAATTAAAGCAAGTCTATAATAATGTCCAAATTAAGGCACCAAGAAGAGATTACCTTCACTCAAAAAAGGTTGTGGTGGTGAATGCATAACTATGTAATTATACTGGGAGCCATTGATTGTATACTTGGGATGGATTGTATGGCGTGTGAATAAAATTGTTTAAAAAATAAACTTAAAGGGCAGTTATGGTGGCTCAGCAGGCAGAGTTCCCACCTGCCATGCCAGAGACCCGAGTTTGATTCCCCATGCCTGCCCATGCAAAATAAATAATAAATAAAAATAAAATAAAGATTCAAGTGCTGGAGAATATGTAAATAGAGAGATATACCTATTAACTGTTGGTAGAGAAGTAGAATGGTGCAGCCCCTCTGGAGTACAGTGTCGTGGCTCCACAGGAGGCCAAGTATAGGGTTGCCATATGATTCTGACACTCCATTATTAGATATATGCCTGGAAGAACTGAAATTAGAGACACAACTAGACATTTGCACACTGGTATTTATGGTGGCAGTATTCACAATTTGCAGTGGATGGAGGTGGTGTAAGAGTACATTGACTTTGAATAAAAAGGCAAACTGTGGTATATACATACAACGGACTATTGAGTGGCTGCAGGAAAGCATGAAGTTGCATGGCATACAACTAGATGAATGATCCTTGAGGACATTATATTGAATGAATTAAGCCAGAAACAAAAGGACAAATATTGTATGGTCTTACTGATATAAAGTAAGTATAATGAGCAAACTCTGAGAATTGAATTCAAGAGCATAGATTATCAGGAGATAGAAAGTGGGCAGGTATTGGGCAATTGATGATTAAGGAATATGGAATGTTCAATAAGGCTCATTCAATAAGTATGGAGTTGTTCAATAAGATTGTAAATTGTTACAGCAGTCACATCTATTACTGAGTTTTAACGATCGTTCCTAAATTCTGAGATGTTGTGCTCTTTGTGTATAACTTAGTAGTTACCTGGAACTTTGGGTATCTCTGTGACACCTGAGGCTCAGAATTAGAGTTTTGCAGCTCTGAAAGTCAATATTACTCCAGACAGCAAGTGCTAGAGAAGCTGAAATGAAAGTCAGATTTCAGTTAGAGATATGAGTGAAATGGGTCTGGTTATGACTAAGGTAAATCAAAATACAAGATAAAGGATGATATTGTTTGTATTTTAAAAGTTCAACTGCTGTGTGAGATCAAAGAAAGAGATGTTTATTTTGTCCAAAATTTAACTTTTCTGTAGCACACTAATTTAACCTGTCTGGTCAATTTATCTAAACAACCTAACTACATGGAACCCAGAATATGGAATATTCTAGGTTGTAGGTGATCTTTTCAGGCTATTGTAATACCCTGATACATTCCGGAGTATTTGGGCAGAAAATTAAAAAATATTTGCAAAGTTCCTTTGAGGCACTGGGGGAAAGTGTGGAACTATTAGTTTTCCTTATCTGAGTAGTTCCTAATTTTCTCTCAAACATTAGAGACTTTCAATTTAATAAGCCAAACACTTGATCTTGAGGCTTGCCCTTATGACACTTATTTCTGAAATGGGAAATATAAGACCACTTACAATGATACCCAAGAGTCACCACCCAGAGAACCTCTTTTGTTCCTCAGATATGGCCTCTCTGTCTAAGCAACTCTGCAAATAACATCACTACCTTTCCCTCCTATGGGACATGACTCTCAGGGGTGTAAGTCTCCTTGGTATCATGGGACATGAGTCCCATGGATGAGCCTGGCTCTGGCATTGTGGGATTGACAAAAAGGGGAAAAGAAATAGAGCAAATAAAGTTTCAGTGGCTGAGGGATTTCAAATAGAGTTGACAGTTCATTCTAGAAGTTAGTCTTAAACAAGCTTCAGCCAGATGTTGCAAATTTCCACAGTCTGCCAAGTACCAATCAACAGTATTCCTGAAAACCCTAATGAATACCTGTAAGATTCTATAAATGTTTTACCTCGTAAGCTTATTTTTTTTCCCAGAAACTGAAGGCCTCCAAATAGTTTCTATTTCAGATAAGCCCTGAAACCCAGAGGTATCAGCGTCTAAGAACATCAGCAACCAGTTTCATGCCTCTACCGCATAATGTCAACACCTGTTTCCAGCACGAAGAAGTTAAAATGGTCATTGTCCAGATATTACTGAAGATTGAGAAAATGATTAAATGACAAGAAAGAGGTGTAATGGAAAAAATTTGAATTTAACAAATGATTATGACTATTGACTCATTATATAGATATTTCTTTTTGGTTTCTAGTATATTAGAATAGCTAGAGGGAAAAGATGGAAATTGTTGAGCTGTAATCCAGTAGCCCTGGTATTTGATAATGATTGTATAGCTATATAGAAAAGGAAAAGATCAGTTGCCCATGTTTGTATGGCTCTACTTCTGGATGTTTTATTCTGTTCCACTGATCAATATATCTATCTTTGACAATACTACGCTGTCTTAATTAATGTACCTTTATTGTATCTCTTTAAATTGGGTAGAATGCAAAACTAGGATCAATAAGGTGGAGGGGGGAGATAAGTGGTAAGGATTGTTCGGGATTTCCTTTTTCTCTCTATTTCTTTTCGGAGTAATGCAAATTTTCTAAGATTATTCATGGTGCTAAATGCACAACCATGTGATGATACAGTGAATCATTGATTGTATACTTCGGATGGATTGTGGGGTGTATGAAAATATCTCAATAAAATTACACTTAAAAAAAGACTATAAGTAGATACTATGAACAATATACATGTCAATAAATTAGATAACCTAGATGGAATTGTCAAATCTTTAGAAACACACAAACTATCTACATTGACTCAATAAGAAAGAGAAGACCTTGACAAACCAAGTATTGATAAAAAGATTGACTCAGTAATCAAAACCTCCCAAAAAAGTAAAGTCCAGGACCACATGACTTCACAGGGGAATTCTACCAAATATTTGAAGAGGACAACTCCAATTCTGCTCAATCTCTAAAGATACCACAGGAAAATAAACTACAAACCAATATGTTTTATCAATGCAAGTGCAAAAATCCTCAGCAAGATACTAGCAAACTAAATCCAACAGTATATAAAAGAATTATAAACCATCATCACATGGGATTTATCCCTGGTATCCAAAGTTACTTCAACGTGTAAGAAAATAAATTAATGTAATATACCACATTAACAGAACAAAGAAAAAAATATGATCATGTCAATTGATACAGAAAAGGCATTTGTAAAAATACATCACCTTTTTTGATAAAAACACTTTGCAAGATAGGAACAGAAGGAAACTTTCTTACTATGATAAAGGTACATATGAAAAATCCACAGCTGACATTCTATTTAATGGTGAAAGACTGAAAGCTTTCCCCCCCAAGATCAGGAATAAGACAAGGATGTCCACTGGCACCACTTTTATTCAACATTGTCCTTAAAGTTCCACCCACAGCAATTAAACTAGAAAAAGAAATAAAAGACATTCAAATTGGAAAGGAAGATGTAAAACTTTCCCAAAGTCCCTAGAGCTAATAAATGAATTCAGCAAAACCATAGGGTATAAGAGCAATACCCCAAAATCAGTGATGTTTCTATGCACAGGCAATGAACAATTGGAGGAATAAATCTAGCAAAAAATTTTCATTCACAATAGCAACTAAAAGAATCAAATATCTAGGAATAAATCTAACAAGGGTGTAAAGGACTTACACACAGAAACATTGCTAAAAGAAATTAAAGAAGACCTAAATAAATGAAAGGATATTCTGTGTTCATTGACTGGAAGACTAAATGTCATTAATATGTCAATACTACCGAAAGCAATGTATAGAGTCAGTAAAATCCCAATCAAAATTACCACATCCTTCTTTGCAAAAATGGAAAAAAACAATCATCAAATTTATATGGAAGGGACTTCTGGGAAGATGGCTGACTAGAGCAGCTTGAGATTAGCCCTGAACCATGGAAAAG
Source organism: Myrmecophaga tridactyla (assembly GCA_004026745.1). Lineage (NCBI taxonomy): Eukaryota > Metazoa > Chordata > Mammalia > Pilosa > Myrmecophagidae > Myrmecophaga > Myrmecophaga tridactyla. The sequence goes on from PVIY010014923.1 coordinate 39,763, forward strand.
TTAGAGAAGGGACAGGAGTACAACTGAGGCAGAAATTTGGGAGTGCAGCTGACCTGGGAGAGCCTTCTGCACCACATGTGGCAGTCCTTGTTGCAGAGGACAAGGAACTGAGAGGCAGAAAGCTGGAGCCTGGCAAAGAGGCATGTAGCCATGGAGCCCATGGGAGTGCATGGATGGGAGCACAGGACTAGGAAGTAAGCCTGGCCGTGTTCCTTAGGTATGTTACCCTCACCAGTGCAACCCCATGACCGGTGAGTCACCCCACACCCCATGCACCTGAACCCCATCATCTGATACCATTCCCCATGCTCCAGGTGCCCCCACCCCACCAGCCCCCAGTGCATGTACCTGCCCCATACCCCCACCCCTAGTGCAGCCCAATCCACCTCTCCTATAGCCCTACCAAGCACTACTTCCCCTTCCCCATTCCCTGCAGGCTGTTACCAGCATATAAATGTTGCAGGCACTAACCTCCATACCTAAGCTACCCCCATCCCCACCCCCACCCATAGTGTCACACAGCCTCACCCCACCCTCATTGAGCTCAGCACATCCATTTATGGCACTCCTAGGCCTATGCATGCACACGGGCCCCCAATCATGTCATTCAGCTCTGGGAACTGCACATCACAGCAGTCTTAGAACACTCAGCCCACAGCCTCACTTCCCAGCTCTGAGAAAGTGCCGACCTGCTCAGCCAGGTCACATCTGCCCCCAATCCACAAAGGAGTAATGCTGACCTGCTGCCACAGTTCTGTGCATGTGCACAAAGGGCCTCCCTGCTGTACAAAAACATCCCGCAAACATAAGGCCTTAGACTGTTGAAAGAAATCAAATCCCAAAGTAAATGAATCAAGATATCTACATGCAATGAGGACAGCAGAAGATCACTAAGCATATCACAATGTAGCTAGATATAGCCCTGCCTAATGACCAAATTAAAACACCTGAGGAGACATAGATATTGGAACAACTAATCAAGATGTTCATACAACTTTACTTAATAAAATAAACAGGCTAGCAAATGACATAAAGGAGATAAAAAAGACAGTAGAAGAGCACAAAGAGGAATTCGAAAAAATAAATAGAAAAATAGTGGAAATCACAGAGATTAAAGACTCTGTTGACCGAATAAAAAACATCTTAGAGGCACACAACACCAGATTTGAAGAGACAGAAGAAAGAATAAGTGATATAGAGGACAGGATAACTGACTTCGAAGACTCAAAACAATAAATGGCAAAAAAGATGCAAAATTTTGAATTGGATCTCAGGGAAATGATAGACAAAACAAAGCATACAAATATAAGAATCATTGGTGTCCCAGAAGGAGAAGAGAGGAGTAAAGAGCTAGGAAGAGTACTTGAAGGTATAATGGGGGAAAACTTCCCAACCCTCATAAAAGATATAAATATACAAGTCAAAGAAACGTGAAGAACTCCAAACAGAATTAATCCAAATAGGCCTCCCCCAAGGCACATACTAATCAGTCTGTCAAATGTTGAAGAGAAGCAGAAAATCCTGAAAGCAGCAAGAGAAAAACAATCTACTACATACAAAGGAAATCAAATAAGACTGAGTTCAGACTACTCAACTAGCACCCTGGAGGCGAGAAGGCAGTGATATGATATTTTCAAGATCCTGAAAGAGAAAGACTTCCAGCCAAGAATTCTGTACCCAGCCAAATTGTCCTTTAAAATTGAGGGAGAGATTAAAGCTTTCACAGGCAAAGAAGTCCTGAAAGAATTTGTCAGCAAGAGACCAGCCCTACAAGAAATACTAAAAGGAGTTCTGCCAGCTGAAAAAAAAAAAGACAGGACAGGGAGGTCTGAAGAAAGACATAGAATTGAAGAGTACTACTAAGGGTAATTTAAAGAATACAAAGAGAAAGAGGGAAAAGAATATATAGATCTGACAAATGAAATAAAAAAAGATGAGATGGTGGAATCAAGAAATGCCTTTTCAGTATTAACTGAATGTTAATGGACTAAACTTACCAATCAAAAGATACAGATTGGCAGAATGGATTAAGAAACATAATCCAGCTATATGCTTCTTATGAGAGACTCATCTTAGACAAAAGGATACAAATAGGTTGAAAGTGAAAAGATAGAAAAAGATCTTCAACACAAGTTGTAACCATAAGAAAGCAGGAGTAGCTATACTAATATCAGACAAAATAGACTTTAAATGTAAATACATCATAAGAAACAAAGAAGGACACTATATACTAATTAAAGGGTCAATTCACCAAAAAGATATAGCTATCATAAATGTTTATGCTCCCAATCAAGGAGCTCCAAAGTATATGAGACAGACATTGGCAAAACTGAAGGGAGTGATAGATGTTTCAACAATAATAGTAGGAGACTTCAATACATCACTCTCCTCTATAGATAAAACAACCAGACAGAAGATCAACAAGGAAATAGAGAAGTTAAATAACTTGATATATGAATTAGACTTAACAGGCATATATAGATCATTGCATCCCAAAGCACAAGATTATACATTCTTCTCTAGTACTCATGAAACATTCTCCAGGATAGATTATATGCTGTGGCATAAAACAGGTCTTTACCAATTTTAAAATATTGAAATTATTCAAAGCACTTTTTCTGATCACAATGCAATGAAGCTGGATCTTGATAACCACCAAAGAATGAGGACAGTCACAAATATATGGAGATTAAATAATACACTCTTAAACAACCAGTGGGTCAAAGAAGAAATTGCTAGAAAAATCAGCACCTATCTGGAGATGAATGAAAATGAGAATGCAACTTATCAGAATTTATGGGATGTGGCAAAGGCTGTGCTGAGAGGGAACTTTACTGCCCTAAATGCACAGTAGTCAAAAGGAAGAAAACGCAAAAATTAAGGACTTAACAGCACACCTGGAAGAACATGACAAAGAACAGCAAACTAACCCCAAAGTAAGTAGAAGAAGAGAAATAATAAGGATTAAAGCAGACATAAATGAATGGGAGAGCAAAAGAATAATAGAAAGAATCGGTAAAACCAAAAGTCGGTTCTTTGAGAAAATCAATAAAATTAATGGGCCACTAGCAGGACTGACAAAGAAAAAAAGAGAGGATGAAAATAAACAAAAATAGAAATGAGAAGGGGTACATTACCACAAACCCTGAAGAAATAAAAGAAATCATAAGATGATACTATGAACAACTATACACCAACAAACTAGACAACTTAGATGAAATGGACAAATTCCTGGAGACACATAAACAAGCTACACTGACTCAGGAAGAAATAGAAGATCTCACCAATCACAAGTAGAGATTGAATCAATCATCAAAAATCTTCCTACAAAGATTTTAGGCCAGATGGCTTCACAGGGGAATTTTATAAAATATTCCAGAAAGAACTAACACCAATCCTGCTCAAGCTTTAAAAAAATTGAAGAAAAAGGAACTCTACCTAACTTATTTTATGAAGCTAATGTCATTTTAATACCAAAACCAGGTAAAGATGCTATAAGAAAGGAAAACTACAGGCCAATCTCCCTAATGAACATAGATGCAAAAATTCTCAATGAAATATTAGCAAATCGAATCTAACAACACATCAAAAGAATTATATACCATGCAAGTTTGGGGTTTATACCAGGAATGCAAGGGTGGTTCAACACAAGAAAATCACTTAATGTAATACAGCACATTAACAAATCAAAAGGGAAAAATCACATGATCATCTCGATTGATGCTGAAAAAGCATTTGACAAAATTCAGCATCCTTTTCTGATAAAAACATTCCAAAAGATAGGAATCAAAGGTAACTACCGCAATATGATAAAGGGAATATATTAAAAACTGACAGCCAGTATCGTACTCAATGAAGAGAGACTGAAAGCCTTCCCTCTAAGATCAGGTATAAGACAAGGATGCCAACTGTCACCACTATTACTCAACATTGTGCTAGAAATTCTAGCTAGAGCAATCAGGCAGGACAAAGAAATAAAAGGCATCCGAATTGGAAAGGAAGAAGTAAAACTCTCATTATTTGCATATATATATCTATACTTGGAAGATCCTAAGAAATCTACAGCAAAGTAACTTGAGCTAATAAATTCAGCAAGATGGCAGGATATAAAATTAATGTGCAAAAATCAGTAACATTTCTGTACACAATGACCTAGCTGAGGAGTCAGTTAAGGAAAAAATCCATTCAAAATAGCAATTAAAAGAATCATATACTTAGGAATGAACTTAACTAGGACTGTAAATGACTTGTACATAGAAAATTACATAACATTGCTAAAAGAAATCAAAAGAGATCTAAATAGGTGGAAAGGCATTCCCTCCTCATGGATAGGAAGGCTAAATATAGTTAAGATGTCAATTCTCTCCAAATTAATCTACAGATTCAACACAGTACCAATCAAAATTCCAACAACCTACTTTGAAGATTTGGAAAAGCTAACTACCAAATTCATCCAGAAGGGATAGAGACTCCAAATAGCTAAAAACATCCTAAGAAAGAATGAAGTGGGAGGATTAACAGTCCCCTGACTTTAAAACCTATTATATAAAGCCACAGTGGTCAAAACAGCATGATACTGGCACAAAAACAGAAGCATTGACCAATGGAATCGAATTGAGAGCACAGAAATAGACCACCAAATATATGGTCAACTGATTTTTGACATGGGCCCCAAATCCTCTGAACTGGGACAAAATAGTCTTTTCAATAACTGGGCATGGAAGAATTGGATATCAGTAGACAAGAGAATGAAAGAGGACCCCTATCTTACACCCTACACAAAAATTAACTCAAAGTGGATCAAACAGCTAAATATAAGAACTAGTACCATAAAGCTTCTTAAAGAAAATGTAGGGAAACATCTTCAAGACCTAGTATAGGCACACCTAAGAGTTTCTTCTGGAGGACCTCTGTGGTTGCTCAAATTGTGGCCTCAGTCTCTCTAAGCCCAACTCTGCAAGTGAAATCATTGCCCTCCCCACTACGTGGGACATGACATCCAGGGGTGAAAGTCTCCCTGGCGACTTGGGAGAGGAACCCCAGGAATGAATCCAGATCTGGCACCGTGGGATCAACAATTACATCCTGACCAAATGTGGGGAAAGAAGTGTAATCAATAAAGCATCAGTGGCAGAGAGAATTCAAATAGAGTCGACAGGCTACTTTGGAGGTTGCTCTTTCACAAGCTTCAGGTAGACCTTGCTACCTATCATAACCTGTCAACCCCCAACCAGGACCATTCCAGCCAATCCTAAAGAACACCTAGGGCAATTTATAAGATTCCACAGGGGTTCCAGGCACTAGAGTAAGTTGCCAGAAACCTGCAACCTCCAGATGGGTCCGTGGTCCAGATAAGTTCTGAAACATAGCCAAGCCTCTCCAGAACATCAGATCTACCCTACCCCATATTAGTGACAGACCTTTCCAATATCAAAAATTTAGAATTGCCATAGATCAAACAATCCTAATGTGACATATGGAAAGATCAAAGGTGATGGTGGAATTATACATAGATGATAGGACTTGACAAATGAATATGAATGCTGAATCATTAAAATGATATCTCTTTTAGTCTCCAGTATTATAGAGCAGTGAGAAGTAAAAACCTAAAATTGTAACCCATGTCAAAGTCTGAAATATGTTCTACAACTAGTTGTGGTGCTGTGCTTGGAAATTTATAGCTTTTTTGTATATATATATATATATATATTATTGTTCACAAAAAAAAGAAGGGAAAAAAGTCGGTTGTGACGATAAAAAAGTATTTATGTCCTCTAGCCTCCTATATTCTGGAACAGCTAGACGGAAAAATATGAGAGGATCATATGGTAGTCATGACAAACTCTGGGATCTAGCCTGTGACCATTTTTTGAAGAGTGCTTTGAAAACTATTGCTTTTTTATTTCTTTGCTTTGTATATGTTATACTATACAATAAAAAAAAGTTTACAAAAAAAATTTTATATGGAAGGGTAAGGGGCCCTGAATAGCTAAATCCATTTTGAAAAAGAAGAATGAATTTGGAGGGCTCACACTTCCCCATCTTAAAACTTATTACAAATCCACAGAAATCAAAACAGCATGGTTCTGGCGCAAGAACAGACATACAAATGAATGTATATGCTGTATATTATTTACATTACATATAATGTAATGTAATCAAATTGAGCGCTGAGAAAGCAGCCCTCACATTTATGGCCAAATGATTTTGTTTTTAACATGGGCAGGCACCAGGAATCAAACCCGGATCTCCACAAGGCAGGCAAGAATTCTGCCACTGAGTCACCGTTGCCCACCCTATGGCCAAATGATTTTTGACAAGGGGGAAAATGGATCAAATACCTAAATATAAGAACTAATACTACTAAACTCCTAGAACAAAATTTAGGGAAGCATCATTGGGACCTTTTGTTAGGCAATGGCTTCTTAGACTTTATGCCCAAAGCACAAGCAACAAAAGAAAAATATATAGATAACAGACCTCAACAAAATTAAAATCTTCTGTTCCTCAAAGGGCTTTATCATGAAAGTAAAAAGACAACCTACACAATGGGAGAAAATTGAGACCACATATCTAATAAAGTATTCATATCCAGTATATAAAAGAAATCCTTCAACTTAACAACAAAAAGACAACCCATTTAAAAATTGTTGAAAGACTTGAACAGGTATCTCTCCAAAGAAGATATACTAATGGCCAGAAAGCACTATGAAAAGATACTCAACATCATTAGCTATGAGAGAAATGCTAATCAATACCACAGTGAGATACCATTTCACACCCATTAGAATGTCTGCTATTAAAAAAAAAAAGGAAAATAAAAAGTGCTGGAGAAAATGTGAAGATAAAGGAACACTCATTCATTACTGGTGGCGATGTAAAATGGTGCAGCTGCTGCTGAAAACAGATGGGTGATTCCTCAGAAAGGTCAGTATAGAACTACCATAAGACCCAGGAATCCCACTACTAGGTATATACACAAAAGAATTGGAAGCAGGAACTCAAATAGGTATTTCGACACCAATGTTCATAGTGGCATTAGTCACAATTACCAAAAGACAGAAGCAACCCAAGTGTCCACCAGCAGATGAATGGATAGATAAACTGTGGTATATACATAAAATGGAATATTATTCAGCTGTAAATTGGAATAAAATCTTGATACATGTGACAACATGGATGAGACCTAAAGGTATCATGTTGAGTGAAGTAAGCTAAACACAAAAGGACTAATGTTATATGATCTCACAGATTTTGTAAAGATTGGATAAGCAAATTCATAGAGTCTGAATGTAGAATATAGGTTGCCAGAGGATGGAGTGGGAATAGAGAATGAGAAGTTAAGCCAAATAAATACACTATTTGGAATGATGGAAATGTTTTGTAGTGGTTGGTGCTGATTATAGCACACCACTGAGAACACAATAAGCAGTCCTGAAATATAAATCTGAAAATGATTAAAAGGGGAAATGTTAGATTGAATATATGGAAACAGAATAAAAAATTTAAAATGTACATGGAATTACACTACAACACCTGGACTTTAATTAATAAGACAATTATAAAATTGTGCTATCATCAGTTGTAACAAACATTCCATACCAATGCAAGAGGGTGGTGGGGTGGTATATGGGAATCCTATATTTTATGCATAATTGTTTTACAAACCAACAACTTCTCTAATAAAGAAAACAAATGGAGGGAGGGTGGTGGGGAGGGGGAGAGAAAAAAGAAAAAGAGAGGAAGGAAGGAAGGGAGGGAGGAAGGAAGGAAAGAAGAAAGGAAAAGGAAGGAAGGAAGAAAGGAAAAGGAAGGAAGGAAGAACTCATGGGAATAAAAAAAGACATAGAAACCATGTAACTTCAACTCCTTTGTAAAGGACAAGGAAAACAATCATTTCAAACAACTAAAAGTGAAAAATAAATATTATGTTTTTAGAAGATCTCTATGGGCCGGCCATGGTGGCTCAGCAGGCAGGAATGCTTGCCTGCGATGCCAGAGGACCCGGGTTCGATTCCCGGTTCCTGCCCATGTTAAAAAAAAAAAAAAAGATAGTAGAAGATCTCTAATATTTCTTAACACAAAGAATCAGAGTTTCAGGATATGGAAACCATATGATCTGTTTGAATCATTGCATTCACATAACGTTTTGTGTTTTAAATAGGAAGATAAAGGGGGAAATCTCACAATATTTTATTTAAAGGCTATCATAGAGGATTATGGTCTTTAGTTTAAAAAATCATAAAAACACTTGACAAGTATTCTCAAAAAAATCATTTACCAAAATGTATCAAAGAGGGAAAGTAAAAGTTTTCCTAACCTCTGTGAAGCAAGAATCAACCAAAGTTCAAAAGAGCCAACAAGTTCCAGAAAATGTAATTTTGATTGTAATAGATCAAGCATACACAAAGTAACTCAATAATATTTGGAATAAAGTGATTGTTAGTTTGGAACAGTTTTCAATTCATTTTAAAAAGCAAAAGCAGACGAGCAGCTTCAGGATTTATTTTTTAAAAAGCTAAAATTCCTATGTTGATTTAAATTGACACTCTTCAAGTGGCAAAGAATATGAGATTAAATATGGTCATATGATGGAAACTTCAGAATATTTTTAAAGAATTTCATCCAGCTTTTTTTTTTTTAAGATACTGAAGCCAAATGGAGTATGACACTGAAGCCAGATGGAAGGATCAGAAGTTGTATATGGAAATATTTAAATTGATAAGTGACTGGAACAAATCACAAAAACAGGTATCTGAATAAAAAGAAAATTGAAAAAGAAAGAAAAATGAAAATTCACAAACATGAACTATAGCCAATGTCACTTTATGTTATAATGTAATTATAATAATACAATTACATTAAAAAAGTGCTGAGAATATGTGAAGATATAGGAAACAGTTATTCAAAAATTAATGACAGTGTTCTAACATGGTGATTATAAAATAAAAACACTTGTCTTGTAAAAATATCCCTTTTTTTAAACTAGAGAACTGCAGCATCAGGCAAAAACACAGGAACATTTTTCACAAATGTAAAGTCTACCTTTCTTCTGGTGGATTTAAAACTTGAAGGCTAAGAAGTCAGATAAACAAGATGGGGAAACTAATAGTCAGTTTTATACACTCTGTAACAAGATGGATCACTCATTATCAAAATGGAATTTTCATAAGCCTACTTCTTTGAATCCTTTAAATAAAAGAGAGAATCACTCCACAATGATAAACATGTTCCTGTATTTGTACATTAGTTTTTTTTTAATCTCAATGCTTTTCCTCTCTATGAATGCACATTATTAAATTTTTAAAATGTTATCTTAATACTCAAACATTCAAATAAGTAGTCTACAGGCTATATGCTTGTCCAAAAATTTCATGAGTTTTGCTTGTGAGAGTTAAGCAACTATACAATTTGCATTATTTAGGCTTATGTCATTGCACTGAAATTTATCCCAGGTTGCTGGAGAAAATGAAAAGCAAATTTGTTAGCTCACAGTTACTTAGGTCAGAATTCTGAGTTCATCCTAATTGGATTCTCTGCTCAGGGTCTCACAACACTGAAACCTAAGTATCAACTAGGGCTGCAATCTCCTCTGAGCCTTGAAGTTTACTGTTTGTTGACAGATTTCAATTCTTTGCAATTGTGGAACTAAAGTCCCTACTTTCTTGTAGTCTGTAAACCAGGGACCATTCTCAGCTCCTAGAGGTTGCTTACCATTGCCTGCCACGTGGACTTCTCCACACCATGGCAGTCTGTTCCTTCAAGGCTAGCAGAAAAATCTCTCTCTGGCTTTCTCCAACTTTGACCACAAAATCCTCCCTAACAGTGTGCCTGATTAGGTCAGACCATCCAGGAAAATCTCTTTTGATTAGCTTAAAGTTAACCGATTAGGGACCTTAATTATAGCTGCAAAATCTCTTCACCCATGTCCTATAACATATCCTAATCACAGGTGTAACATCCCACTATATTTACAGGTCCCACCCACACTCAAGGGGAAAGGATTGTACATGGCGTGTACACTTCAGGGCAAGAAACTTTGGCGCCTATCACAAACAGGATGAAGATATTTGAATATTAATTTGTGACAGACTAATAACTTAGAATATTGAAAGTAATGTTTTATGGTTTTTTCTTTATTGATCACGAAGAGCAAAGACACTGGATTCTAAACTGCTGAGTTCAAAAGACGTTATGATAGGTGTGACATAAAAACAAACAAGGAGGAAAAATGAAGAGTACATAGGAATTACAAGAATGTTGGGAAAAAAAATCCTGTTGGAGAATTTTGAAGTAGAGTGAAGAGAGTTTAGAAGGATGATGCAATGAAGAGTGATATAGAGTTTTGGCCCCTCTGTCCTGCTCCAAGGAACAGTGTGAAGTGTGCATCTGTGTGTGTGTGCATTTGTGTGTGTGTGAATCAAGGAATCCAAAAGGAGTGTGGGTACACACTCTCCTATTTTGGCTAGATTTCTGACCGGTAATAACTTAAGATCAGCATCCAGCATCCTTCAGGGAATGAGGAAAGCCAGACAAATTATGAATTGGCGCCCCTTGGTGGGAAAGTGTAAAGTACAGCCTGAGTCCTGACTTGATGAATAGGAAATGTAAAATATTCCCCGTGCCAAAGAAAGGAACAGGAGAGAGGGTTGAAGAGAGAGATGGTAGTGTGCCAAGGGATTGTTTAATTTAACATTTCTGGCTTGAGATATGCAACGTGTCGAGTTTTCTTATAAATAGGTCAACTTTTGCATAATCTCCATGCAGTTCTCTCTCAAAATCAAAAGTTTTTGGTACAGTGCAAGGGATGGTAGGTAGTAAGGACAGTGTTTTCCTTCCATTTTTATTTACTTTTGTGTGATTTCAATTAGCCATTCTGTGGAAACCTTGTTGCCTTGCTTAGCCAGTGTTGTTTCCCCTCTGTAATAATCTCTTTAAAAGACAGCATGAGGGAGACCCAGATCTGATTCCCAGCCCAGGCACTCCAAAAAACAAAACAAACAAAAACATTCAACAAATGGTGCTGTGCTAACCAGATATTCACATGGAGAAGAATGAAATGTGACCTCCACCACAAAGCATACAAAAAAAAAAGACACCTTAAGCTATTTGAAAGGTTTTTCTTTGTTTATTAATTTTTATTAATTTTAAAAATATGGCTTATGAATATAATTTTGTTGATAATAAAACATTAAAAGGTCAAGTTTCCCATATGGTATATTTACCAAAATAAACATCTCATCAGAACTGTACTGTACTAAAACTGTAGTTGTTGGAGTAATCTATCAGTCACTTTTGCTAATTTATGGCAACCCCAAAGTAACAGAAAAAAGTTGTCCATGATAAACTTCTCTATTATTGACACTTAATATAAATAAATCATTTGCCTTTCACATCCATAGTTTCAAATAAATGGAATTACATAAAAACATTTCTAAGGTATACGGAATACATCTGTAAGGTTTCTTGCAGTCTTGCTAATTGTGTTGTCATTTCATGGTGCTGGGGAAGTGGAGTTCACTCATCCTAGCAACAATTCACCATGGAAAGTTTACTTTGGGAAAGCAGACAGTCACCGCTTAGATGGCAACCAAAGTAGCTATTTTAAAAGTGTTACTTTGTTAAAGGAGAGATTTACAAACTTGGAATGGAACAGTAGCAGCCATTCTAGAAATGTTAATGTAGCATAAGAACACCCTTGTAGCTGTCTTCCAGGCTGGCTAAGTGCTTATCTTACTAGAAGCCCTGTTCTCTGTGCCCAAACAGCAGCTGCAATTACTCCTCTGGGAAGAACTTCCTAACTTTGGAATCCCCTTATCGGTTCCTAAGCATTTGATTCCCTCCTTCTTTCCACTTACCCTTATCTTATGTGTCCTTTAAGTTCCCACCCGAGTCCCACCTCCTCCTCAGTTATTTGTTTTTTTTTTTTTTTAATTTGCATATGGGCAGGAGGCACCAGGGATCGAACTCCAGACCTCCAGCATGGCAGGTTGGAGCTCTGCCTGCTGAGCCACGGCAGCCGCCCCTCAGTTATTTGGTTTTAATAAACATTATTGATGTGACATCCAGAGGCAATTTCTATTCTGGACAAACACCACTATCTCTGATATTGAAACCTCAGGGCTTTGGAGTTGCTACTTAATCCCATGATAACCACTTTATCTTTGTTGCTCTCTTGAGACCCTTTTTACTCATTATTATAGGATATCCTTCGACAGCAGCACATATTTAACTAGAAGGGAAATTGATTTCAGAAATAAAATAGCACTAATCTCCAGATCTTTCTTAACTTATATGTTCTATTATACATTATTACCTATATTTGTGATTGAGTTGAGAAGCACCTATAAAAACAAAAGTTTTTTGCTATTTGTTTTATAAATTACAGTATTTTATTTCATCAATTTTATATTACCCATTAGAAACAAACTAATTCTTTATCCCTTTAGATAAAAACTTATACTTAACTAACTTATTTTACTTTTTCCTAGTTATGTTTTTTCATATTTTTGGATGTATAATAAAGGTACATGGGACAGAAGTCAAAATATACAAAAAGATATGCACAATTAGAGAATTTAAATTGCATGAGAAGTTTGTTTTTCTTTTAAAATTTAAGTTGAAGACTTTTCAGAATAGCTTATTGCCATTTATAATTAGTAATATCAGTAACACTTGTACTTATATAACTGCATCTCTCTAGTATTTATTTAAATCTGACAATAAACAAACTAATGCTTTGTGAAGTTGATAACTTCATGACAATAATAATGAAATACTAGGGTGGCTGCCGTGGCTCAGCAGGCAGAGCTCTGACCTGCCGTGCTGGAGGTCTGGAGTTTGATCCCTGGTGCCTCCTGCCCATATGCAAATTTAAAAAATAAATAAATAAAATAATGAAGTACTACATATTTTTCTATGTCAAAAGGTATTACAGCTGTGGTAGTTAGAGTCAGTTGTCAATTTGGCCAGGTGAAGTAACCTAGTTCTGTTGCTGTGGACATGAGCCAATGGTACATGAACCTCATCTGTTGCTAATTACATCTGCAGTCGGCTAGGAGGCGTGCCTGCTGCAATGAATGATGTTTGATTTAATTGACTGGCGCTTAAATGAGAGAGCACAATGTAGCACAGCCCAAGCAGCTCAGCATTCCTCATCTCAGCACTCACAGCTCAGCCCAGGCCTTTGGAGATGCAGAAAGGAATCACCCTGGGGAAAGTTGTTGGAACCCAGAGGCTGGAGAGAAGGCCAGCAGAGACCATCCTGTGCCTTCCCACGTAAGAAAGAACCTCAGTGGAAAGTTAGCTGCCTTTCCTCTGAAAAACTAACAAAATAAATCCCCTTTTATTAAAAGCCAATCCATCTCTGGTGTGTTTCATTCCGGCAGCTAGCAAACTAGAACAACAGCTATTTCTCAAAAACTATAAAAGCTTTTTTCAAAAACTATAGACTAAATTAATGCCCACCAGAAGATGTTGCTATTGCATGAAGAAAGACAGGAAAATAATGGCCTCAGTGACATCTCATCTGTCTAATTCAAGTCAGAAGAACTAATTTGAAGTGATGAACATTTCTCTTTTGGCCTATAACCTACCCACCTTTTAGAAGAAAGATTGTAGCGAAGAGAACCCTAAGAAAACACAGAAGAAATTTGAGAGAAGAAAAACTGGAAGACTGTCTTAGAAAAGATCAACAGACTCTTAAGGTGTTCTCTAGTGGTACCATAATGTTCAGCATCTTTCACCCACCATAGCAGTGTAAAAAAAGCACCATCAATGAGTGAACCAGTGACAAATGTAAGTAGTGGTCTTATCAGAGTGACAATCCAGATCTTTCTTTGGACGGAGTATGAGAATACAACTCCCCTTCTCCCACCCCACCCTCGTGAGTTCTTTTTTTAAATTGTGAAAAATAATATCTATATAAAAAAGCAATAAATTTCAAAGCACACAGCAACAATTAGTTATAAAACATATTTCAGAGTTTGGTACGGTTGCAGTGCCACAATTTTAGGTTTTTTGTTTCTAGCTGCTCCAAGGCACTAGAGACGAAAAGAAATATCAATGTAATGTTTCAACAGTCATACTCATTTGTTAAATCCTATCTTCCTTGTATATCTCCACCATCTCCTTTGATCTTTTCCCCGATCTTTAGGGGTTTGGGGGCTATGGCCATTCTTACTTTTTCACATTGGAAAGGGCTGTGGATAATATGGGATAGGGGAATGAAACTGGGTGATATTTTGAGAGGCTGGCCCCTCAGGGTTTCAGGATGTATCTGGCCTAGGAACCCATCAGGAGGCTGTAGGTGTGTTTTGATGTTTATGAAACTGTTCAAGTATTTTCCAAAGTGATTGTACCATTGTACATTTCCACCAGCAACGTATGAGTTTCACTTCCTCCATGTCCTTAACAATCCTCCATATTGTTAAGGTCAATCCTTTTCATTTTAGCCACTTTAGTGGATCTGTCATTGTAATTTTAATTTGTCTTTGTCTTTCCCTGTTGTCTAATGATGTGGAGCATCTTTTCATATGCTTGTCATCCATATAACTTCTTTGCTGAAGTGTCTATTCATAACACTTGCCCATTTTTAACTGGGATGTTTGTTTTCGTATTGTTGAGTTTTGAGCCTTCTTTATGTATTCTGTCCTTTACCAGATATATGCTTTGTTAAGATTATCTCCTAAGTCTGCAGTTTGTCATTTAATTCTCTTAACAGTATCTTTGGATGAGCAGAAGTTTTAAATTTTGATATATTCTTTTGTTCTTTTATGGGTTGTGTTTTGGGTGCATTTCTAAGAAATCTTTAGTTAACCTAAGATCACAAAGATTTTTCTACTATGTTTTCTTCTAGAAGCTTTAAAATTTTAGGTTAACACTGGGTTTCTTTTTTATCTTTTTGAGTTAAGTTTTGCATATTGTGTGAGGTATGGATCCAAATTCATTTTTTTTTTTGCATATGGATATCTAATTGTTCCAGCACCACTGCATGGCCTTTGCTCCTTTGTCAAAAATCAGTTGCCCAATTATGTGTAAATTTCTTTCTAGAACTGCTGCTCTGTTCCATTGTCTATGTTTGTGCCAATATCATGCTGCTTTAATTACTGTTGTTTTATAATAATTCTCGAAGTCAAGTAGTATTATCCCTCCAATTTTTTCTTCTTTTTTCAGGGTTTTTTGGCTATTTGGTCCTTTTCATTTTCATATAGATTTTAGAGTCAGCTTGTCACTTTCTACAAAGAAAAAAAAAAGTCTGGGGTCTTGATTAGAATTGCATTGACACTATAGATCAATTTGGGGAGAAATGACATCTAAACAACAGTAGATCTTTTGACTCATGAACAAGAATATCCATTTATTTAGCCCTTCTTTAATATCTTTCAGAAATATTTTGTAGTTTTCAAAATACAATGTACAGATCTTTCAAATTTTTTATCAGATTTATCCTGATAAATTTTTATAGGGGCAAAGATCATAATTTTTAAAAATTCTATTTTCCAATTGTTTCTTAATAGTATATAGAAATACAATTGATTTTTTTACTTTTATATTGTATAGTATTATATATATATA
>PVIY010014924.1:0-55236 GCA_004026745.1 Myrmecophaga tridactyla
TAGATTTAGCATCACTAATTGCAGAAGACACTCCCCTTTGGCTGATTACAAATGGAATCAGCTGTGGATGCAGCTGACGTGATCATGACCTAATCCTATGAAATGTCCTCATTGCAACAGACAGACCAGTGCTTGCCCAATCAGATAAACAGGTACCACAACTTGGCCAAGTTGACACGTGTCCCTAACCATGACACCTTCCTTCAGTACTACTTGCCTCTCCAACTGACCTGGATGGTGTATTCATAAGGAACGTCTCCAGGTAGAAGTTTCTATTCTTCCCTGGGCATGTGGTGCAGGAGACTGAAGCTCTGTCCCGAGACAAAAGACAGGAGGAAGGAGTCAGGCATGTGTCCCCCAGCCAGATCTACAACCTCAAAGATAGAGCCATGTCCAATGTAGCTGCAAAAGCTGAGGGATGGCTATAGAAGAGATATTAACAGCTTCTTTATAACTGTTTTTTAGGCATGATTGTCTCTTTTTATTCCAATCGCTGATCCATTATATACCTTTGGTAAAGTAGTCTGAACAGAAAAAAAAATGTTCTAGCTGGTTGTCTGTTCCCAAGAGACCAGGTTATGAGATTAATCCAGTTGTATTATTCATCTTCCATGAACTCATCTTCCTTCCATCGATCTAATCACATAAATAAAAGACTATCCAATACTTGGCATAATGCTTATCTGAGGTTTAAGGCTGGGGAAACCTATCCTGACTAGATCCATTGGATCTCCAAGGTACTGACTGTGGGGGAGGATACAGCCCCTGTTGTTGTCTCCAGAAATGTCTTATTGTCCTTTTCAACCAAGTGGATAACTGTTTACTTAACATGAAACCATGGGTGCTTCACGCTTTTGTTTGATGAGGCTTTGCCAAAACAGTTAACAATGCAATACTTGTAACATAAATTAGGACCTGTTATGGAGTCCTTCATTTATAAAATCTTTATTAATTATAAGAAATATATGTAGATCTTTTATACACCATGGCATGTTTCTACCAATTATATGGAAAGTCTCATTTAATTTTACCGCCATATAATTGAATGGTACTTAATTTACTTAGTTAATGCTTATGTTATGATTTCTATTCATTTAAATTGGAAAGAAAATTAAAAATTAAAGATGTTATTTAAAATTAATATTTATTGTGATAAAAATAAAACCATACTTCAAAATTTTATGACTTTGAAATGTATGATTCACTGGTAATCATTTCATTCACTATATTTGTCTACCATAACTAACATCCTTTACCTAAACTTTTCATCCCTTCAAACAGAATTTGTGCAGCCATTAAGCAATATCTCTCCAATCCCCTTGCATCTGTTACCTGGTGCTCTGTAATCCATTACCTAGCCCTATGAATTTGCTTACTCTAGTATTTCATATATGCTAGATGATACAATATTTGTCTTTTTTCATGTTTCTGGATCATTTCACTTAATATTATCTCTTAAGGTTCACCCATGTTGGAGAACAAATCAAAACTTCATTCCTTTTCATGAGTCAGTAATAGCCCATTGTTTGCATATACTACATTTTGTTTATCAGTCCATCTGTTGCTGGATAATTGGGTTGCATACATGTTTTGGAAAATAATGAAAAGTAACAAAAGGCATAAGAGTGAGGATGGGAAGGCAGACAAAGAGCAGATCGAAAAAAGGAAATCCCCAGCTATTAAAATAGAGAACACACAAAAGTTGAGATTAAGAGTGGTAAGTGGGAGCAATATGTGGCTGAAAGAAAGAACAGGACTGAAACGCAAAGGATCCTCCAGGTCAACCATTGGAGAATTTTTTCTTGTGCCTTGCCCATAGTGTACCCTTCTTTGTGTCTCTGGCATTACTGCAGGTAAAACTTGTCATTCTCACAACAATTCCTGGGTTGCCAAGTCAGGCAAGATGTCCCTGCATTTGGGGAAACATGTCTACTTAGCATAAAAACGCTGATAAGGAGCAAAGTGCCCGAAGGAATTTTTATATTTGAGGAAGCCATCGTGGTCTGGAGTAAAAATTACATAACTGCTTATAAAATGAATAGCTTGTCTCTCATTCTCTTCTCCAAGAATTTTACAATACTACTGAGGGCAAAATGGAAGGCATCATCATTCCAGGTTTGGGTTTTGAAAGAGCCCAATACATTTTATTGCATTGAATTGAAATTATTTCTTAAGGTAGACTAGAAATGGCCCATTTTTCCACCTCACTCTAAATCCATGTGTTTCTATTAGGCTGTTCCCCTATTGAAAGGCCGAGTAGATTCATCCACCTTTGAATCTAGTTGGGCTGAAACGGTTTAAGTTGTTTTGGCCAATAAAATAGTGTGGAAGTGACAGTTTACATTAAGAGGCCTCGGTGTGTTTCTTCAGCGCTCCCTTGTGTCTTTATCTCAGCCATGTGAACAACTCCAGGCTAGCCTGTGGTAGGATGAGAGAAACGTGGGGAAAATGCCACTGTCAAGTGCGCCCTAGACTGACCTATTACCACCTAATCCCAATATGTGAGAGGACACGGCCAGGACCAGCCAAGCCTTCATAGCTGACAAACAGCTGACTGCACTGCAATAAGTAGCATTGCAGTGATCAAAATATCTCCACAACACAGCCTTGGCTGCAGTAATAAACCATTCTCATAAACCATTTACTTTTGAGCAGTTTGTTATGCACCAATTATGAGCTGAGACAATAAACAAGATGAAAAGAACTGAAGGCATTAAGAATAATCGACTGCTTCTTATTATTGGGCACACCATCAGATGCATGGAGCAGCATGCATAATCAAACTTATTCAAGTTTATTTCAGATAAGATTATTAAAAAGTGACTACCCCTGAGGTTCCCTTGCAAGAAAGCAGGAGATGTTGGAGGAAATGCATGTTTATGTAGGAATACCTCATGGCCCGGAATCAAAACACTCCTGAGAGCATTTTAGGAATGATTTCAAGCACTTACATTGTCCTAATCCCTTCATGAGCATTGAAAGGAGTTTTGAATATATAGGTGATTTAAAAATTGGATGAAAGAGGAAATACAGAGTTTTTTTTAAGTGTCCTTTAAAGTTTATGAGGAATGTAGAGAAAGGGTAGCTATTTGTTTAGAGGAATGGAGAGAGTCATATTTATCATACATTGACATACTATAGAACATGATGTTTAGTACGCATCCCAATGTATGTGCAAATTAACATATATGCACCAAGATTTCCCAATTCAAAGATTAGAGGTGAATCACGAAAATAATTGATGTGAGCAGAATTGCAGACAGAAAAATCAATTGCTGTTTATACTGAGGATTCATTCAGATATTTGAGGACAGTAGTTATGATCACACTGTTATTCTAGTTGATTTCAGAGAAGCATATTAAAAAGTGACTGCTTTCGAGATTCCATTTGGGTTAAGCAGAAGATGTTGAATGGACATGCATCTATACTCAGGATTAATTTGTGCCCTTACTCACAACACTCCATTCCCAGAGGAATCATTACACTGGGTTTCAAGCTGTTGAGTAAATCATAATTTCACCATGAAGATTGAACAGAGTTTGAACATTCAAGCTATAAAAGTTGGAAGAAAGTATCAGCTAATAGATTGTGCTGTAATTAAATGCACGATTTAATTTTTGTTAAATTAATATTTCTGGCAAAAATATTTCTGGCAGGAAATTTCAGCTGTTTTGTTTAGAGGGATGAAAAGAGTCTTATTTATTTCCCATTAGTAATACAGAACATGCAAACGAGTCCTACACCCCAGCACATAATATCTTGCACAACAAAATCAAGATTTACTTTATGAGTTGATGAAAACCTTCAACAGCAATTCTCTCCGTTAGTAATAACATGCATAATTTAATCTTTTCTTCAGCATATTTAATGTCATAGCTCTATGATATGTTTAATTGCTATGAAATTTTAAAAAGTCATAACTTAGTCACTGAGATTTGAGCCCTTCCATCACTGCACTTCTTCAGCCCCAGGACCAATGAACATTTTATGCTTTTCCACCAAGGAGTCTCTTCAGAGCCCACTTTAGCACTTTTTTCCTCAGACTGTAGATGAAAGGATTCAGCATGGGAGCAACCACAGTGTACATGACTTAGGCTTGGGCAATTGCGTGTACACTAGGCATAGAAAAAGAACCCATGTACACACCAATACTTGTACAATAAAATAAGAAGACCACAGAGAGGTGGGGTACACAGGTGGAAAACGCTTTATACTTCCCCAGAGCTGATGAGATCACATATATGGAGGAAACAATCTTAGACTAGGAGAAAATGATGCCAATGAATTGCCCTCCACCCAGCAGCACAGCTGCAAAATACATCACTATCTCATTGAGAAAGGTGTCGGAACAGGTAAGTTGGACCATCTGATTATATTCACATAAAAAGTGAGGAATTTCCAAGGGTGCACAAAAGGACAGTCACAAAACCAGTAAGCCTTGTAACAAAACATTCAGGACAATTATGATCCAGGACCCCAGAACCAATAAGGCACAGAGCCGGGGGTTCATGATGACCATGTAGTGCAGGGGGTGACAGATGGCCATGAAGCAATCATAGGCCATCACGGTCAGGAGAATGTCATCCAACCCTATGAAGAGTACGAAAAAGGACATCTGGATGAGGCAGCCTGCATAGGTTATGATTCTCCTCTGCATCTCGATGTTCACCAACATCTTTGGGATGGTGGTGGAGGATAAACAGATGTCAGCAAAGGAGAGGTTGGAGAGGAAGAAGTACATGGGCATGTGCAGGTGGGCGTCAGAGACAGTCGCCAGGACGATGAGCAGGTTCCACGTGATGGTGACCAGGTACATGGACAAGACGAGCCCAAAGAGGAAGGGCTGCAGTTCTGGTTCCTCTGAAATTCCAAGAAGATAAAATTCTGGAATTTCTTTTTCATTTCCTGGTTCCATGTTGTTGGTGGGACTACCCAAAAATACAGGAAGAACATGACTAATTCCCAAACAAACAGGCATTATTCAACTAGCTATAATTTACATTTTGAGGTCAAGTTATATTTTAAAACTGTATAAATATATCTTGATGAAATATGTCGATGAAAAAGTTAAAGGGTCTCTTTAATTGAAGGCGAAATAAGAATGTCTTCCAAATTGTGACAGAGGTGATGGTACCTAAAATACATCTAACCATAAAAATCAAACTCTAACAACAGGAAAACATGATGGCAACAGATATACAAGGTGGTTAATCAACACAAAGGATACGAAAAATCTTCTTAGATTTGAAAAATAACAGGGAATTACAATATGTGGCACCAACTGATTTGACCAAACAAAATTAATTTTTAACCATTTCCCATAGATACAACTATAAATTCAGAAAAAAGTTAAATGGGAAAAAAAACAAGGTGTTGGGAAAATATTCAATTTTTCTTTGAACACATGCAAGCATAAACAAGAATAAAAACTCTCAGATCACAGTTAAACAAAAACAAAAACTTGAATAGAGAGAGAAATATACCAAGGAAATCTCTAACAATATCATAAACATATTCAGCCTCACGTGTAATGAAATTATTTCAAAGTGGTATGCTATATTATTCCCCTAGTCACCTATTAAATAAAACTGTTTTTCAGGTGAATACCAAAATGAGAGAGCATGTCAGGCTGCCAAAAATATATGAACAGTGCTGCAAGGTAATATGTACATCTCTTAGCTGAGTCTTTCTCATAAATACACAATCATGTTCAAATACAGCCAATTTTTAAAATAGCAAATAATATATTCTCTTTGATGCATATTCTTTAACTTATAATACCCCATAATTCTCTTAATGGCAAAATTCTTTGGGTAGAGGTTCTGCTTTTCCTGGAACGATTTACTTCTTCCCATCTCAACCTCTAATTAGTCTTCCATTCACATCTCTGATTTTCCACAATGATCCGCACATTTCTCCATCCAATGCACATTATAAAAAATATAATAAATAAAATATTAGTTATTACTCAAGGACACAAACAAGTATGGAGATCTCTCGGTTCTTGCCTATGTAGGATAAGGTTTCAGATAACCATGGACAGGTGTCCATTCTCTCTGCACTTTCTTGCATTGTCTATTGGGCTCTGCCTCTCACCTGAAAGCATTTCAGAGAGTTAGGACTCCCTGCAGAAGTCTGAATTCCTGCCTCAGAGGGGGATTCTGGAGACTGAAGTTTTGTCCCCAGACAAGACAGCAGGAAGAGTCAGGCATTCCTCTGCTAGCCAGAGTTAGGACCACAAAGAAGCCACCTTGTCCCTTTCAGCCCAGATTGCACAGGATGAGAGTCAGCAGCAGCACAGGAGATATTTACAGCTTTCCTTTAGCTTCTCATTAGCACATTCCTGTTTGTGTTTCTCATTTGCATATTCCTTGTTGCTTCACCCCTGAGTCATCATTTCCCTTTGGGACACTGGTCAGAAGACAATGGAAATGGTTCCTGCTGACTCTAACTTCCTAGGTGACCACATTACATTTGGTGATTCCAGTTTCTACCACTACTATTCCTGGACTCTGCTTTCTGACATTGGTTTAACCTTCTCCCGCCTTTCCCATCCTTTGAACTGAAGTTTTCACCATCTCTATAGGTGATGAAGCCATCTTCACTAAGGGCTGGTGTCTCCAAAGCCTGGACTTTGGATGAGGATACAGCCTGCATTGTTCTCTCCAGAACATTTTTTTCTCTTTTTCAACCAAGTGGAGAAATGGGCTTCTTGGATATGAAACCAAAAGCAATGCACCCTTTGATCACACTTTTGTTCAATCAATTAGGAATGTACTTCCTTTAAGGCAAGTTAAAAAGTATCATCTATTCTTTTATTTAAATATTTGTTAATTAAGAGATATGTTTTGATCTCTTTATCCAAACTTACTGAACATAATACCTTTATATGCATTTTCCCATTGAAGTCATACAAAAATCCATTTTATAGAAGCAACACTATTATGGAGCCGATTTCACACTTTTAGAAATAACTAGGGTTCCATGGGTTAAGTGTCTGTCTAAGCCTATAAAAGAAGTAAAGACTGGGGCATTATTGTGAACTTTGTAAAGCTGTTTCCAATTCTCAGTGTCTCACCCAGTGGTTCTCACCCATGGGGGACTTTGGTTCCCTGCAGCAATGTGGCAATGCTTGAAACAGAACAGGGGGGAGCACCAATAAAATCCAGTGGGTAGAGACCAGGGAGCTGCTCACAATCCTAAAATTGCGTCGACAACATATTTGGTTCCAGAGAAATCTTTCTGAGGTGTTGTAAGATTTTATTTGCATTTAATTCATTCATTCTCATTTAAATAATTTGTTTTTTTATCATAGTAACATATATGCCATTATTAAATTTGACAATTTTTGACACCAGAATACTGGGTTCCCAATTGGTTGGTAGATGTTTGTGACCAGAGTCTGTTGCAAACAATCTGTGGGAGGACTCTTAGTAACCTGTGATTCACTATACCTGGTGAAGTGTTTCCCACTTATCTAGTGTTCATACTGTTTCTTTTTCCAGTGTGAGTTCATGCATGACTTCTAAGGTAATAGGACTGCCGGCTTTTCCACACAGAAAACACCCATATGATTCCCTTCTTTCTGAGTTCTCATGCTGCCTAAGTGCAGAAGGATGAGTGAAAGTTTTCCTACGTAGATGACATTCATACAGTTTCTCTCCAATGTGAGTTCTCTCAGGCATTTGGGACTCAGGTACCAACAAGAAAGTCACTGTAAGTGGATTGCCGAGGCCAAAGCAGATTGTCACAAGAGGTGTATAGGACAAGAAGGTAGGGACTTGAGGTTCCAAATATTCCAAATATGATGAACTTGATGAAGGTTTTATGTAGGATATTTATTTATACTTCTAACAATCATTCTGCAAATGGAAGGCAAGTAGGCAAAAGTGGAAGTAGAGAGATGAATTACGAGGCTTTTCCAGTCAAGTTGGCAAGAAATGCCTGTGACCTGGACTGTAGTATGAGCAGAAGTTGGAGCAAACTCCACCATAACTGCTGCCTGTTTTCAAGATGGACTTTCTCAAAAATGTTTGGTGAGGTATAAGAGAATCAAAGACAACTACTAGACTTTTTTGTTACTAGATGACATCATGAATAGTTTTATTCTTCATTGAGATTGGGGAGTTTAAGGGATGAACTTGTTTTAGTGAAACCTGCAGGTAATCAAAAAAACGTTGGAGTGTCAGGAAGACGTCAGTGCTGATGATGGAATTAAAAATACTGTTTATTGAGATATTTTCACACACATACAGTCCATACATGGTGTACAATCAATGGCTAACAAAATCATCACATAGTTGTGGATTCATCACCATGATCATTTTTAGAACATCTGCATCACTCCAGAAAACAAAATAAAGAAAAAAAATCCATCCTTCTGACATCCTTTACCCTCCCTCTTATTGTCCACTAGTATTGCAATCCATCCAATACTATTTTACCCCTCATCCCCACCTATTATTTATTAATTATTTCCCTATTTTCTTATTCATATCTGGGATAAGGAAGGGACGGCCACGAGGTGTTCACATTCACATGAACACGTTGTTAAGGCTATATAGTTATACGATCTTCTTCAGGAATTAATGCTATGGGAATACAGTTTAACCATTTTGGCTACTTCCTTTTACCTATTCGAGTACACCAAAACCTAAAAGGGATATCTACATAATACATCAGAATAATGTCCAGAATAACCTCTCTACTCTATTTGAAATCTCTCAGTCACAGAAAATTTGTTTTGTCTCATTTTACTCTTTCACATTTTGGTCAAGATGGCTTTCTCAATCTCATGATGTCAGGTCCCAGCTCATCGCTGGGAGGTCTATCTCACATTGCCAGGGAGATTTACATCTCTAAGAGTCATATCCAATATAGGAGGTGAGGGCAATGAGTTCATCTGCTGAGTGGGCTTAGAAAGAGAGGCCACATCTGAGTCACAAAAGAGGTTCTCTGAAGCTGATTCTTAGGCATATTTATAAGGAGGCTTAGCTTCTGCCTTGCAGGAATAAGTTTCATCAGGGCAAGCCCCAGGATTGAGGCTATTAAATTGGTAGTCCACAATGCTTGTGAGAATATCAGGAATTCCCCAGGTGGGGAACTTTAGGACTTCCTCGTTTCTCCTCAGGCCTTCAAGGGGACTTTACAAATAGTTTTCTATTCTCTGCCAAAATTACTCTGGGATGTATCAGGGCATCACACTAATCCATCCAAACCAGCAAGATCTCATTCCTTGTTCAAGATTCCATGTTATTATAGTGTTTGAATAAAATGACCATACAAGTTAAATTAGATAGTGTGCTACCAAGGATATAAATTTTGCACCAAATAAATATCTGTTACCTTAAACTCATGCAGAAGTTGAAGTTTTAAAATACAGACCACATCATCCTTTACCCTTCATTCTGATTCCCCATAGTTCTATCCAGATAAACTTCATTCACATATCTAGTTGAAGTCTGATCACTCTTCCAACTTTTTAAACAGTTGTGGTATGGTAGTAATGCTGACTTTAATAGTTTCCAAGCTCTCACTCTGAATCTCAGGCATCACAAAAATACCTGAAGTTCCAGCGCACAACCAGGAAATGCACAACACCTCAGCATCTCAGAATTTGGAGATAACAGTTACAACTCTGGAATAGTGCTATAAGAGCTCACAATCTAGGAACTTTTGTAAAGGCCTTAATCTGATTACACATCACCCCAGTTTCACTTCTCTGAGTTTGTATATTATAGTCAGTTTACAAGAGCGAGGCTTGACAATGTTTGCCTTTTTGTTGCTGACTTATTTCTTTCAACATTCCAAACTCAAGTTTCATTCACATAGTTGCATGCCTCACAAGTTCATTCCTTCTTGCAACCCCTCAGTATTCTGTTGTATGCATACATCACAGTTCCCTGGACCATTCCTCAGTGGATGTGTCCTTAGGCCACTTACATCCATTGCAAATCAGGAACACTGCCACTGTAACACCTGTGTGGCAGCAGGTCTTTTGTTTTTAGCATGGGCAGGCACAGGGAATTGAACCCGAGTCTTTGGCATGGCGGGTGAGCACTCTCTCTACTGAGCTACTATGTCCTGGCAATAGGTCTTTGATAGCAGTTTTAATTCTGCTGTAGAAATTACCCTCTAACTGTGAAAAGTCTATAATTTGATGTCTAGTCATTAAACACCGTCAATTTTTATAGAGCTTGTTCCAAATCTCGGTCACTTTTTGGAAAAAAATTATTGGTTGTTCTAAAAAATGCTGCTTCTGTGATATAAAGTATTTTGTTAAAATTTGAGGGAACTGTATAGCAAACTGCTTTTTTATTTAATAGTGTTTTGACATGCTTTTTCTTAATGGACACAACTCCATCAATTATTTTAACAGTTATTTGTTTTGTGCTTCCCTATCTCAGTTTAAGTTCATAACAGCAAGCTATATTTCGTCTATAAATTTTATGCTACTTTACATCTTTCTCCAATATCAGTTATCATCATAATGAGTGTTAATAGAGATAGGTAGACTTATTTTTTCCTCCAACAAATAACTAATATTCCTAAACCCATTAATTTCAAACTCCTTCATTTTCTTACTGGCTCTAAAACCATTTTTTAGTTTAAGAATTCATTAATTTAATATTTTTTGTGATTATTTTGAGGTATATATATATTTGTACACTGAGTTCTTGGTACATAGAGTTATTGGTGTGCACAAATTCACTGAGTTTATGATATGGCATTTGTAAATATATATATATATATTGCTTTATATATTATATATATATTGCTTTATATATATATTGCTTTATATATATATTGCTTTATATATATATTGCTTTATATATATATATATATATTATATATATATATATAATGCTTCAATCCTTCACAATGATCCATTTGGCAATGCATTTGTACTCCGCTCTTCATTATTCTTCCAGTCTTCCTGACTGAGATATGGATTCCATGTCTCGAAGGGAAGCCCATATTCTGTGACCATGAGAAGGAAAACCAAGCAATGAGAAAAACTCATAAATCCCTAGTCTTTATTAAGATCATTTAGCTGCTGTACTTGGTGTGGATAACTTTACCTAAATCTGAGATGTGTAGCTAATAAAGCTTTAATTTCAGTACAACACTATTTGTGTTTGGGCGTCTTTTACAGGAGCTGACTGCCATCTCTAACTAAATTCACCATTTTTGACATAGTTTGGAAGTTTTTCAACTATACCATTTATAAAAGGCATGCAGATTTGTTAAAAATGACTATATCCCTATTTATTTTATGATCATTGAAAATGTTTCAGAATTTCATTTTTACTGACTGCTACAGTGGAACAAAGTCCTTTGATAATTATAAGATCTGAGATTAAAGTTAATACGTATTGAAAACTCCAAGAACATGACATAGGGTAATCATAAGAGCAAGAAATATATTTTTTTGCATAACTTTAGGAAAATGTGGTCATGACACCTATGTCCAAATGAACATAAAGCTATCTGAAATACATCACTCCAAGACTTAGCTGCAAGTAACTACATAGTATGCTAAGATCCCATCTCTGTTTTATCTTCACATTTTGGAAGGGCAAACCCACCCAGGAAATGGATCTAATATTTCAAAATTCCTTTCCTTTCCCAATAGCTAAGTCTCTTGTCTAACTACATTTCTAATGTCTAATCTCCCAGTAGGATCCAACACCCCAATCTCCTGGAAGGGAATTGAAACCTTACTTTTATGATAAACTGCAAATTGATAAAACAAAAGGCAATATAGACAGAAAGACATTAAGATGACGACACTGAAGCAAGAACATTTTAGCTCTGGTTATCAGTGAGCCAGACATGATATACCTGCACTCAGTGAGGGATCTGGAAAGAAATAGTATATTTCCTCTTTGGTTAGGACGTGTAAGCTTGAGATGAGGGGCTGGTAGAGAATATTTACATCCAGGAGAGCCTTGAGGTTCTAGAGAAGAATTTGAATAGCTTCTCATTAAATCTGTAGATTAACCCTCTAACTCCTCCTCCAAGCAATTCATTCATTTGTTGACAGAAGAATTGGAAAAGTGATGCTTTAAGGCTTGCTTCCTGAAATATCACAATAAAATTTATTTGCATTGAAATGTATATGTCTTGTAGACTCTTGCTAAGATGACACCAGTCTCCCAACTTTCTTTGTATCCACCTCTTTAGGGATATGAAAATGAAGCTCCACTCATTAGATGGAGTCTATTTATCCTCCATTGAATCAGGGGATGGGAATGGTGATATTTTGCTTTGCCCAAAAGATTATGGCTGAATTGATGGTGTGCATCAGGAAGCACTGGTTTGTTTCTGATGTCATTCTTGGAATCCTATCTCAGCCCTGTGAGAAACTCCAAACTGGCCAGCTGGATGATGTGTAAGAAAGACCAGTTAACCCAATTAATGCCACAATAGCCCAACCTACTGGCAATAGAGACACCGAGAGTGAGAGAGCTCAATTGAGAATATCAAAGCAGACCCACCTCCCAAAAAACAAATGAACAAAGACTCTTGAGGAGACAGAAGAGATGAAAAGAGCTTCACACCATAGACTCCCATAAAGTCATAAAATCAGCATCTTAAGCCATTTATGTTTGGGATGTCTTCTTTTGACACAAAAGTCAACAGTAACAGATATAATGGTGTTGAGAGAAGACTACAGCTTCTGATTGTTTACACTATTTCAGACATTTGGAGACAGTTTCATGATCACCAATTATTAAGTTTACTTCAGGTAACTATGTTTAAAAGGGACCAGGCAAGGTTCTGGTCCAGACAGAAAGGAGAGTTTGGAAGGCATAAATGTTTGTCAGGTATAACTAGTGACTCTGAATGAGAACCCTCAATTGCCAGCAAGATCTTGTAGGTAGGAATTTAAACTTTTACATCAGTTATATTTTGACCATGAGGATATAAGGAAATATTGATGATAAGTGAAATACAGGAGTGATAGAGTAAATACAAAATTTGTTCACTCACTTGACCATTTATGTTTTTATGAAATCTATGAAAAGAGAAGACAGTTGATTTAGACTAAAAAAAATCACATTTGTAGTCATCACTGGATGTTGTCAAGCAGAAGTGGGGAAAAATTCAATAAAGAACATAGAATGCAATACGCAGTCATGCATGCCAAAGAACATTTACCTTCACATATGTGCCCCGAGATTCCATCATTCAATGAGGACACCTACATCACGAACAATAAATCTTTCTTTAGGAAAGCAATGCATAATTGAATATTTTCCTTCACCATTTTTAAGCTGATTTGTGGTGAGATGGTGATATCATATCATATATTTGAAATTTTGTTTCCTTCTAGACCCTCCTTGAACTACATATATTGGACAATCAATTTTGTTTATAGCACCTGATGCAGAGACCATCAATGATAAGCAGTGAGGACAATGTTTTGAAGAGGGCAACAGGGTCGTAATAATAAGGGTAAAATCTGAAAACCTGATGTAAGAAAGACCAGTATGTGACAGCCTGCAATAGTAGAAAGATCTTTTGACCTAAAGGTAGACAACTAGATAATAGACACAAAAGTGAAAAACTGTAGTATTCTTTGTAGTAAACTATTATTGACTTAGATAACACGGGTGTTTTTTTCCATAAGAGTAGTAAAACTTCCCACCACTCTATCAGTAAAATGAACAAAAACTGACGCTTGTGATTATAAATGTTTTTGTGCTATTTGTAACTTACACGTTGTTTCTCATCCAAAATTGAAAAAAACATGGGAATTATAGGAAAGTGCACAATAGGAAAAACTGTTAATATGTAACCTAGAAAGAAAGCTTAATACATGAAGTAGTTTAAGATCAAGCACATGGAAACACTTTGAAATAAATATAAAGAGACACTTCTTAATTCCGTATTTTGATCAAAGGATTGTAATTGCTATTATCTGTTTATGAAAGCCTGAGGTCACAGGCACCTCCTCACCTCTGGCACAAATAATGCTTTATGGCTTCTATCCCAGGGGTATTTTCAGAGCCCTTATTATATCTTTATTCCTCAGACTGTAGATAAAGGGGTACAGCATAGGGGTGACCACAGTGTACATCACTGAGGCTGGTGCATTTGAGTATGTGTCGAGTGTAGCAGCAGAACTAAAATACACCCCAAGGATTGTACAATAGAATAAGGAGACCACTGAGAGGTGAGAAACACAGGTAGAAAATGCTTTATATTTCCCTTGAGCAGATGAGATCGCACATGTGTAGGAATCAACCTTAGAGTAAGACAAAAGGATCCCAGTGAGTGGAACCACACCCACAAGTGCGGTTGCAAAATGCATCCCTATGTCATTGACAAAGGTGTCTGAACAGGCAAGTTGGACCATCTGATTAAGTTCACAGAAAAAGTGGGGGATTTCCAATGGTGCACAGAAAGAGAACTGCAACACCATTCATGTTTGCAACAAGGAATGCAAGGCAGTCATGATCGAAGAGCCCAAAGGAACAGGACACAGAGCTGGGGTTTCATGGTGACTGTGTAGTGCAGGGGGTGACAGATGGCCATGAAGCAGTCATAGGCCATCACAGATAGGAGGCAGTCCTCCAACCCTGCAAAACATAAGAGAAAGGACATCTGTGTGAGGCAGGCTCCATAGGAGATGACTTTTCTCTGTGTCTGAAGATTCAACAGCATCTTTGGGATGGTGGTGGAGATAAAACAGACGTCAGAAAAGGACAGGTTGAAGAGGAAGAAGTACATGGGCATGTGGAGGTGGGAGTCGGTGATGGTGACCAGAACGATGAGCAGGTTCCCAAAGATGGTGACCAGGTACATGGACAGGAAGAGTCCAAAGAGGAAGGGCTGCAATTCTGGTGCCTCTGAACACCCTAGAAGAAGGAATTCTGAAACTCGGGTGTTGTTTTCTGGTTCCATGTGACAGATATAACTAAGAAGAAAGAGATAAAGAACATTACTAATTTTTACCCAAACAAGTATTGCTAGTCTAATTGGCATGCATTAATTCCTATTTTTCATTCAGCAAGTTAATTTCTATATTTTACATTTTGATCTGGTTTTTGAAAATCACATCAGTCCTTGTTCTTTAGCTCATATAATAAGCAAAGGATTTCCAAAACGTTCTCTAAACACATGCACATGCTGATGCTATCTATTACTTTGGTACATATTTCTTCTGATATATTTCTGAGAACAGTACATCACTTCCATTTCTCATTTCAATGTACTTTGACTTTTATAGTATATTGTAAACTCTAAGGAAGCAGAGACTATATTGGTTTTCTTCATCTGTGTGTTTTCCCAGAGGTTTCTGAATATCTGTGCATTATATAAAAATAAAATTTGAGTACATTGTACATAAATACATTAATTATTTACTTAAGGGGGCAAAAATTCCGGTGATGTGTCAGTTTTGGACTGTGTCACTTGCACAAAAATTCTTGGCATCCATTATCATTGACACTTTCCTGCAGCTTCTACCTTGCTTTCCAACTCACTTAGATGTTACCTCTGAGAAGAACATCTCACTGTGAATCCTTCCTGGGTTTTTTGAAATGGAGACTGAAATGTTGCATCTAGATCAGATACTAGGAAGGAGTCACGTATCCATCCTCCATCTAGACTTCAAAACCCAGAGATAATGTCCCATTGCTAGAATAAGGGACAGCAACCAAGGAGTTATTTACAGCTTTGCTTTAGATGCTCATTCCCTCAGTTCCCTCTGTCCCTCATAACTAAAGTTATGACCCAAATAAGTTTTGAAAACTCCCAACATGTTTCCAGTTCTCAGTCTCTCAACCAGTGGATCACAAGCAGAGGTAAATTTGGTCCCTGGGGCTATATGGAAATGTATAGATATATTCTTGGAAGTGCTCACCAGCAATCTGTTCTGTGTCAACACAGAAGTCATTTTCTACATGACTTTTGTTGCTTAAATATTATAAAATACTAAAGAACTTGTACTCACTTGATGCTTCTTTCTTTGTTTTTCAACTGGGTCCCAGTGAAGGTTAGCTCACCAAATCGGGCTGCATGGTCAGGGTATGGAAAGAAGATAGTTCACTTTGCATAGGAATGAACTATTTCAGAGACAAAATGTCACCAGAACTAATTAGGATCCTAGATATAATAGAATGTTCAGCTGTACAATTTGATTACTCACAGGAAAGGGAAAACTGATTTTGCTTAGTATTTCCATTCAGGACACTTTATCTCTATGCAAAGATAGGAGTAGAGGCTGTTGGGTGGATCAAGATATTATGCTAGATATTGTCACAAATAAGGAAACAGCTAGACCAAGGAGAAGATACAATGCGATCTCGGTCCTTCATCTCTAAATAGATGCTTCCTTACAAGGGAGTACCTTTCCAGGAGCAGAGTGGAATGCTCCCTGATGCTGGGATCAGTATCAGCTTTTGACGGCAAGCTGACTCAGGACTTTTCTTTAAAACAAGACAAAATCAAATGCCAGGCAGGCCATGGTGACTCAGCAGGCACAGTTCTTGACTGCCATGCCAGAGCCTCGGGTTCAATTCCCTGTGCCTGCTCATGTGAAAATCAAACGCGGATTGTGACCTTTCAGAATATACTACATTTGCTGGCACATGGAAAACGGCTGTTGTTCCAGGATGTAGTCCTTGCCTTGAGGATGATACTGAAACCGTTGTTCTGGTAGAAACAGATTAAATCACCGGTCTCAGACCTGTCCACATTTAGAGCATGTGATTTGTTTTCACTCTTTGTGGTCCCCAAGCTTTTTGGCACTAGTTGGCTGGATTCCCACTCTGTGTAATGGTCAACCCATTGGACATCAAGATTGTTCTATCAACTCATAGGGAAACAGCTGCAAACTCTGAGGTACAGAAACTTAGAACTTCAGAAAAGAGACTGAGACAGATAGCAACATCAAAGAGAAGGCAGGGTAGCGTTTGTTTTGTTGCATCTTTTCTCTTTACACGAAAAAGAACAGAAACAACTTCCAAATCTAAAAACTGGAAAATGTTTGCGGTATTTGCCATCTCTTTTTAAAAGTCTCAGAAATCTAGTGACTCCTTTACATCTCATGAGAAACCTGTGGGAACTAAATGTTCTATCAGGATAATAAAGATGAATGAAAGTACAATTTTAACCATTTTGGGGGGAAATGTTTTAAAGAGTAAGAAAGCATAAATCAAGGGAGGATAATTATGTAGTAGGTAACTTGCAATTAAATAATAATAACAGAACAATTGCAAGTAGTCAGTTACGTTCATTTAACTCTCCTCCAGATTAAAAGAAACTTCTCAATCCCTTTCTCACAGTAAGCTGTTACGTTGCACTAAGAGATGTATAGATCAACTTGCTCCGGGATTGCTAAGAGCCCTGCATCTATAGAAAAACGTCTGTTGCCATTTGAGGGGTGTAACAATAAGTCCACGTGAAATATATAATAATGAGTTACACAGAACTTTCTAACTAGATTGATAATAGGGAAATGAGTTACTAGTGTCCAGACCTCAAAAACAAACAGACAAAAAGATTCT
Organism: Myrmecophaga tridactyla; assembly: GCA_004026745.1. Taxonomy (NCBI): domain Eukaryota; kingdom Metazoa; phylum Chordata; class Mammalia; order Pilosa; family Myrmecophagidae; genus Myrmecophaga; species Myrmecophaga tridactyla. The sequence goes on from PVIY010014924.1 coordinate 17,521, forward strand.
AATATAACCTCTTTCACTGCTTTTATTAAAACTGCTTATTTAGATATGGGTTTGAAGGAAGAAAAAAGTGGAGAAGAACCTGAAAATAAAAAATTCAGTGCAAAGCTGGGATGTAAGACTGCTCTTGCAGACCAAAGGGATACTATGTTACAGTTTCTTCTGTTATTTAAGCATCTAAGTCTCAGAGGTTATGATAATTTTTTATATATTTCAACAAAGATTTTAAACATATTTTGTAATGTTCATATATGGGATAAAGCAAATGTCAAGTTGGAATATATTTTGTTGAGTTCACAAAGCAAGAATTTATAGATGAATCCTCACTGAGATGTGAGATTTCTTCACTGAGATGTTTTGTTTTCTTAGAACTAAGAATGTTTCTTTGTGTAGATAACATTATTTTACTTTTTGTAAAATGCATCATGTTTATTTATTTTCTTCAGTTTCATTTATTAAAAACGGCATGATTTTCCTGCGTGTTATTGAAGTATACTTTTAATATTTGTTCTTTAAAATAGAAATGATTACTACAAAAAAGAACTTCTAGCATAGTGAGTGTGATGGATTTCTGCAACATGACAGAATAACTCCTAAAATACAGATTCTAACATTGAGCCCAGAAATCATAAATTCTCTCTCAGAATTCTTTAAAAGTCCTAATTATTACTATTTCTTTTCCTCCTGTATTATTTTTGGAGCTTTTTCATTGTATAAATATAACATATATACAAAGCAAAGAAAGAGAAAAACAGTAATTTCCAGAGCACTCTTTAACAAGTAATGGACAGATCCCAGAGTTTGCCTCATTTTTCACAAACACACAGTCTTTGAAGCTATCAATTTCTAGTTTCTTTGTACTCAAGAGTTCAGTTCTGAGCATATCACTTTTTCTCACATTTTATTATACGCAGGAAGGTGAAACAATACTGCATTTTCCACATTTAGTTTGGATGTTTCTTCAGCTAAATATCCCAGTCATCACTTTCAAATTCTGCCTCCCATCCAACACCAAGACTCAATTTTGACAAATTATCTGCCACTTTAAAACATAAGTAACCTTTTCTCCAGTTAGCAATAGTACATTTGTCATTTCTTTCTAGGACTTCATAGGAAGAAACTTTAGCATCCATATTTCTGCAAATGGTCCGTTCAAAGCAATTTAGGCATTTTCTATCAATGTCCCTGCAATTCTTCCACAATCTTCCCATTATCCAATTATAAAACCATTTCAGCATTTCCTGTATTTGCAAATCCAGCACCCCACCCTCTTGGTGCCAAAATCTGTTGTTTTGGATTTCCAAACCTGCCAGAATGCAATACATGAGAAACAGACTGGGTTTTAACAATGGGGATTTGTTAGCTCACACATTTACCATTCTAAGGCTGTGAAATGTCCAAATTAAGGCATCAACAGAATGATGCCTTCTCTGAAGAAACGTCACCAGCATCTTGGACACAGCTGTGATATGGGAAGGTATATGGTCAGTGTCTTCTGGTTCTTCTCTCATGAGTTTCACTGTTTTGTGCTTCTGGTTCCAGCAGTATCCTCTCTCAGCTCCTTCAGGTATTTACTTTTTCTCTAAGCTCTTATGGCCTTTTCTCTCTTTTATCCTGTCATTAAAGACTCCAGTAAATGGATTAAGATCCACTTTGAATGGGGTGGGTCACATGGCAATTGAAGTAACCAAATCAAGAGGTCACATCCACAATAGGTCTGCACCCACAAGAATGGATTAAGGGAACATTTCCTTTTCTTTGGAACATAATAGTTCCAACCAGCACACGCAAGTTGTGGGATTACCAGGTCATAAGACAAATCTAAACTTAGCTTCATGAGAAACTGTCTAATCAACCTCCACTGTGGCTGTATCATTTTAAATTCCTACCACCAGTGAATAAGTATTCCTCCACATTCTCTCCAACGCATGTAGTCTCCTGTTCCTTTAACAGTGGGAATCCAAGTAGGGATGAGCTGATACCCCATAATTATTCTGATTTGCATTTCTCTAACAACTAGTGAAGCTGAGCATCTTTTCATGTGCTTTGGAGCAACCTATATATGCTTCTTAGAAAAATGCCTATTCATATCTTTAGCTCATTTTAAATATTGTTTTATGTGCTGGTTTGAAAGGGTTATGTACCCTTGAAAAGCCATGTCTTAATCCTGATCCATGTCATGGAGGCAACGGTTTCTTTCAATCTATATTCATCACTATAGGGTGGAAACTTGATTAGATTATCTCCAGGTGCTGCAAAATGCCCAATTGTGGGTATTAATCTTTGATTAAAGGGAGATGTGACTCCACCCATCCCATGTGGTCTTGATTAGTTTACAGAAATCCCTTAAAAGAAGAAACTTTTTGGAAAAAGTTAGATTGACTTGAGAGCCCATGCAGCCAGAGAACTTTGGAGATGAAGGAGTAAAATGCCCCTTATGGGATGCAGCAAAATCAGTGATCAGAAGAAAATTGATATCTAAGGATGCCTATATCAAACATGAAGAAGGACCACAAATCAATAACCTAACTTCACACCTAAGAGAATCTAGAAACACATGGACAACTAAATCTAAAGCTAGTAGAAGGAAGGAAATGATAGAGATCAGTATGTTGGAGATAAATGAAATAAACAAGAGAAAAACAGTGGAGAGAAAGAATAAAACTAAAAGTTGTTTCTTGGAAAAGATAAATAAAATCATTAAAAAATTAGCTCATTAAACAGAAAGAGAGAAAGGAAGCAAATCACTAAAATCCAAAATGAAATGGGGATATTAATAGATATTGTAGAAATTAACAGAAGTATAAATGAATATTATGAACAATTGTTTGCTAATAGACTGGATAATATCGAGTAAATGAACAAATTTCTAAATTGATGCAACTTAACGATATTGACTCAATAATAAAAAGGAGATCCCAATGGACCTATAATAAGTTAAGCTATTCAATCTGTAACAAAATCTTTCCAACAAGAGATGCTCAGGATAGTTTCAACAGTGTATTCTATCAAACTCAAAGAATAATTACCTCCAATACTTATGAAATACATTGAAATTGAAGAGGAGGGAACTCTTCCTAATTCATTCTATGAGTTTAACAATATGGTGAAACCAAAGAAACATATGACATAAGAAAGGAAACTATGGATTAAATTCTCTGATGGATATAAATGTAAATATCCTCAATAAAATACTAGTAATTATGTGGGGCAACATGGTGGCATAAGGAGGGGATGAACTCAGATTTTCCTCTAAGGCATCTAGTAAATATATAGGAACTGTCTGTAACAACTGTTGAGGGACATCCATGACTGGACATAGATTGTACACCAGTCTGGAAGGAAGAAAGGGTCAAGATCACATTGCAGAATTGAAAGTAAGTCTCCCAGACTGTGGTTAGTGGCGCCCCACCCCAGTAGCATGAAAAGTTATTATGAAGACACATCTTGTGGGGAAAAGAAGTATTTTCTACTAGGAGGAAGGTAAAATAGCTCAGCCAAACTCCAACGTTAGTTTCAATTAACAAACGTGGCTTACCAAATACAAGTTTTGAGCACAGATAAACTTAGAGTAAGCAGGAAACTAATCCTGAGATCTATCCAATCTTAGAGAAAAAGTGGAGATGATGGAAAAGGAAAAATAAAACACAATTTTGAAGTCAGCTGAGCTCAGAATGCTGCAAAAGAGCTTTGCTCAAGGAAAATGGACACAAAGTACTGAGTACCAATCTGGATCTTCACTGGAGTACTTCCAATGGGGGCTGGACACCAGCTCTGAAAAGGAATTAAACATTTTTTTTAACAGATCATTAAAGAAAGCCTCAGGCATTTTCGACTGTCAGCACTAGTGCAGACAAGAGCATAGCTAAGGTATGTCTGAGTGACAAAATAAGTAGTGAGGTGAAGGAGAAGGCCCTATAGGGCCTTTCTTCCCCCAGAAAATGGAGGGGGTGATGCCAAGAGTGGTGGCTCTTATTCAGAGAATTCAGAGCCAGATGCTGGAAAACAGAAACCGCTTAAACACACATTCTACCTCAGCCTCTGTCTCAACCACATCTCTGGCAGGGACAAGGATTGCTGAAAATTAAAGACACTGAACAATTTACATTACGCTGTTGGGGAGTTGTGGGCTGACAAGCACTACCTGCTGGGCAGGATAAAAAAAGCACAGTATCAAGAGACTTCACAAGCAACTGCTAGGTTTCATCCCCAGGAAACTTGATACCGATTACACCCTCCTGCTGTGATGTAGACCTATATGGTCTGGGAAAATCTGATGGGTGTCAGTCAAATCTGAGGAGACTCTCTTCAAAAATACAAAGCCAACCAACAGTAAAAACCTTAGGTAAAAGAGCAAAAACATCCTCCAGAATAAACTAATCAAACTATATACATATATGCCTAAGAGTAACCTTCAGCGAACTTCTTTTGTTGCTCAGATGTATCCTCTCTCTCTCTAACATAAATCTGAAAATAAACTCTCTGCTCTCCGCCCTACACAGGACATAACTCCCAAGGATATAAATTTCCCTCAAAACATAGAAAATTACTCAAGGAAGAGCTATCCCCGGATCTTGACTAAAGGGTGGAAAAATGAAAATAAAAAATAATATAGTTTAAGTGGCTAATAGGTTTCAAATACAGTTGAGAGGTCAGTCTGGAGGTTATTTTTATGCCTTATATTGATATTCCTTTTTCGTTTCTAGTATGTTAGAAAATATTTGAAAGAAATACCTGAAACTGTTGAAATACAATCCAGTAGCATTGATTCTTGATGATAACTATATAACTGTACAGCTTTTATGGTGTGACCATGTGATTGTGAAAACCATGTGTTTGGCATTGCCTTTGGCCAGTGTAGGGAAAGATGAGTAAGAAAATAAGGCCCAAAACAAATATAATAGAGGTGGTTAAGAGTTTGAGACATTGTTTTTGTTTTTGTTTGTTGTTTTTTGTCTTTTTAGAGTAATGAAAATGTTCTAAAATTGCTTGAGGTAATGAACAAACAAATATATGATATACTTTTGAGTCACTGATTCATACTTTGAATGATTATATTGTATGTGAATATAACTCAAAGAAATTGCATTAAAAATACTAGCAATGTGAATCAAAGAGAAGAGTAAAAGGAAGCATCCACTGTGACCAAGTAGTAATTATCTCACATCTTAACATCATTGCCAGCAGTGCTGGATAGATGGGTAGGAAGTTACAATGGGTTGAATAAGCTATTTGCCAAAGTACCAAGTATTTGACCTACAGATTAATAGATAGTAAATATGACAAGAAACTTTTCTTTAAATGAGTCCGGCAAATGTTTAAAGTGTTTTAGTTTTCACTTGTGGTATATTTGCCTGAATTATTTAACATTTCATTATTAGGCAGTGATGGCCTCAGAGGGGATTTGTTTCGTTTCTTTTGTAGCAATTAGACAGACCTCTCTGGTGTGGTCAATTACAATGTTTATTTGGCTAAAGCTTTATTCTATGACTTTGGCAATGGCAGAAAGATTGTAATCTCTTACTTGTTTTTCTACCTTGAAATTTCAAATGCAATGGTAATTCCAATCATGAGCAAGATAGCTTCCTTAGAAATAATTATCTTTAGTGTAGTGAATATTAAAACTATGCTGTCACATATGAATGGAGAAAGGGTCTCTAGTGTCAGTTTGACCAAAACAATTCCTATTAATTTCAGGTTTGATGACTTCCAAATTAACCAAGTAAAAGTTCTCTGATCATCATATCATTAAGAAACCTCTAAAAGCCAGGGTGAATATTGGTTCATCACACTTTGAAAATTCTGGTTCCGTGTTCCCACAGACCCAAAGCTGAGGTGTATGAGCTTGTTGCCAAAGCAAACTCTTTTTGCTGATCACTGACTCTTCTCTGACCTTTACAATTGCTGTCAAATGTACTCAGTGTCTGAGGCAGTGATTTCACTGGGTACCTATATTTTTTCTTAGTTTTATTTCCAAATTGTATTTAAAACAGACATTTTAAATTCGGTACTATTCTATTTTAAATGGCCACTTTATGGACATTAGTATTGTATGTTCTTTTAAAAATAATATTATAAATTGAAGATAGTTATTTTTATGTATATTAGGACTTGGAAAGAAATTTTATATAACTGGTACCATCTTGAGGACATTATCCATAGGCACATTATAAAATAATAATTATTTAGTATTTTTACCACAGAAGTTTCAGTTTACCTTGTTGTAAAAGTTAAAACCTAAATAGTAATTTACTCTGATGGCAATGTGTCACAAGTTTAATCTTTATATCTATAGTTTATTTATACACTTTTAATTAATATGTGAGAGGTAAAAAATTCTGGGACATATTTAATATTTGAATAGATATTAAAATAAATAAGGTTAACTGTCAAAAAAAGAGATACATAGGATAGAAAGGGATAATTTTAACTGAAGATGTCAGGGACTTGTCCACTGAAAACTATAAAGGAAGTTAAAGTAGAGCTCAGTAAATGACAAGACATCTGTGTTCTTAAAAGAAGAATTAATATTATTAAGGCATCAATAATACCGAAAGAGATCTACTCCCTGTCAAAATACCGGGACTTTGTTTTTAGAGGAAATGAAAAAGCTGATCCTCACTCACGGAATTACACATCACCAGGACTGCAGCACCACCTCAGGGTGCTGTATTTATTATATCCTTGTCTCTTGGCTTGTTTAGACCCTTTACTGTTTGAGATAAGGCACCGTATACTACTGTTTTCTTCCTTCTCAGACCGTTGTTTAGTATCGCTGAATAAATATTTGTTAAATGACTGAAAACAAAAAGTTGATTGAGTTGAACAGATATTGCTAAGTGTGGGGGAGAAAGGAGATTTAGTGAAGCAAGAGGAAACATTGTTGAGAGAGGGCAGTCCCACCAATGGAACTCAACAACTAAGGAGACAGAGAAGAGACAGAAGATATTTTAGTTCACCTGCAATTTCTCTCCAGAATAAGCAATAGGGAAAAGTTATGGGAAACCTTGAAGTAGTAGATCAAATAAGTAGATTAAATAAGAGGTAACTTCACAGGAGGAGTCCACTGGGATAAGAGATGAACATAATGTTCCAGGGCTTTCTCCCAAGGGTTATAAGGGCCTCAAGCTGACATTGTGTTTTTCTTTCTTACCTCCAGAGAACTAAATATTTCAGAGAGTTGAGAGAAGAATACTTCCTTATTGAGGCTCATAGGGATTAAATTTTCAGAGTATGGCAAATCTAAATGCTTCCCTTATACTACGGCAAGACTAGTTTACCAATCTCTGGTGAGGTGGAAACATAATTTTGCCTTCTAGAGACCTCATGATTGGTCCCACTTACTTGCCCTTCCTGGGAGCAGAGTTTTCAACTTTAACCATTATTCAAGAAGGAATTTGCATTGCTGAACTAAGACCCTTTCTTGATAATTTCTGAGTGAGTCACAGAATGTTGTCAAGCTTGTTGGGAATGTATTATGAGTCCAGGGTCCCTTTTACTCATGGAAACTCTAGAGACATTAACAAGGATAACACAAAGATGTAACCATACAAATTCCTACCTAGTTAAAAATCTTATTAGGGAGGGTGATAATGGATGCACTAAAGTATCTCCTTTCCTTCATCTGTCTCATCTTGTGTTTCTATCACCCATGGAGCTTCCCTCAAGGACGTATCTATTCAATCAGATGCATCTATTTTTTCTTTTAATCATTCAGCAAAAATTTATTCGTTAAATCCCTCATGCTTCTCCCAGCATAAAGAAATGAGTAAAATATTGCTCCTTATTTCAAAGAGATGACATCTAAATAGGGAAAGATACATAGAAATGAGTACATGCAATATCATGAGGTGAACCTGAAATCCAGGTGAAGTGAATCAAAAACTTGGACTCAATTTATGGAGGTTAGTGAGGGCTTCACATAGGCACTGAAAATTTTGCTGACCCTTGAGGAAGAATTTCAGGAGTAGGGGCTAGAAGCACACCAAGAAGACAGGGACACAAATGTGGGATCAATATAAATGTAAGGGTGGTTGAGTTTAAAATTAGCTCTTAAAGTCTGGTGAACAATGAGAAGCAGGGCGTGGAAAGTGAATATGAGCCTGGCAGGCTGGCAGCAGACTCATAACAGAGAGCCTTGTGCTGTGGTCAAGATATTAATATCCATGTTTGAAGTTATTGCAGAATCAGTGCAGGGTTCATAGAAGGTGATGTTCCTGAAAAATCGTGCCTTCTGGAAACCTCACTTGGGGTCACTTTCTGTTTTCAAATTCCTTGAGAGATGAGGAGGACTGGAAAGAAGGAGGGGTTGGAGGTTTGGAGAATGAATCTGTGTGGGTTGAATAGTTATAATATGAAAAAAACTCTCAATTAATACTAAGCACAATATTGGACATTTTATATTCATAATTTCATTCTTTCCATTATTGTATGAAATTTTTATCAGTCTTCTGATTTAGTGCATGAAGAACATGAGACTTAACAGCAGAGTCATAATCTTGTCCAAGGCATGTAATCAAGTTCGGAATGAAGCTTGGAATTTGTTGTTTCCTAGGCTTTTGCCTTTCACTAATAATTTTACTTTTTAATAAACATAATTTTTAAACCAATGTTAGAGAAAAATTTCAAGGATAATAGAAACAGTTTCCAAAACCTGTCACCCATTTTTCCCTATCCTGAATTTCTTCTATCCAGAATACCACATTACATTAATTTGTTATAAATGAAAGTTTCTCAGGCTCTACTTGTTTTGATGATCTATATATTTTTGAAGGGTGTTGATCATGTATTTTGTAAAGTGTTCCTTAGTTGGAATTTATATAATGTTCTCTCATAATTAGCCTGGGATTATGGGTTGTAGAGAAATACAGTAGAGATAATAGTCTATTTGCATTAAATAATGTATCCAGGTTACATTTCATCACTTTTGATGTTGACCTTGATCAACAATGCGTACCAAGTTTCCCCACTTAGAAGTTCCTCATTTCTTCCTTTTCCATGTATTGCCTTTGGAAAGAAGTCACTATGTGAATCCCACAATTCAGGAGTTTGGATTATGCTCCTCCTTCTTGAGAGAGCAATGTCTACATAAATATTTGAAAGTTTCTGCGTGGGAGATTTGTCTCTTCTTATTAATTCATTGAGTTATTTATTTATATAATTTTGGATTCATGACATTTGTCTTATACTTTGGGTTGTGATGTACTTCTTTAGTTCTTTTTCTGCTCAGCTTGTTTCAGGTTTGGTGATTGGATGACTTATCAGTTCCCAATGTCTCTTTGATATACCCCATCATTGAGGGGTTTACTTTAGCACTAACTTTCTGGTACTGCAAGGTGATCCAGGCACCTTTCCTATATTTCTTTTCCATGTCTAAAGTCAGCCATTTCTCCCAGGAACTTTTATTGGAAAATGGTGTTAAAATAAAGGTCCGGGCACTTGGTGTGCTGCATGGCACTGTAACCTCTAGGTACTCTCTACTGACAGAGTAAGAAAATATATGCAAGTCTACCAAGTTGTGCATATAAAAAGACCCATAAATATGTCCACATGTAACCCTCTGTGTATATATTAACCTACTTATGCTGATGTATCTCACTCTAAACCACTATCACATAGAACATTCTAGCCTCCTCCCCTTACTGATGGTTAACCACCCAGTTTGCAGTGGGAAACATATTCTTCTCACCTGCCATCATCTACTTAATTGCTTGATTTTCATATGCATGTCTAGAAGGGATAGAATTGTCAACCCACACCCTGGTGGGATGAAATGTATCCACCAAAATACAGTGCCTATACACATTTTCTGTTCCCTTCATTTTATGCACTCCATTTATATCCAATATTATTATTTCAGCACCTTTTTCCCTCATCCCTCTAGCAAGGGTGTTTCATGTATTTGTAATATAATTAGGTTTTTTCATCAATTTTTGCCATACTGGCATTGCTTTGATCTTGAATATGAATATTTTATTTGCATATAGTAAAGTTGACTCTTTGTGTTTGAAAGACTAATGTGTTTTAACAAATGCATATAGAAATGTGTCTATAATGACAGTGTTCTACAAAATTTATTCATGGCTCTAAAAATTACTCTGTGATTCATCTATTAGACCCTGCTCTCCTGTTCGAAATCCCTTGGCAATTAGTGATCCTTCTATTGTCTCTATTGTTTTGCTTAATACAAAAAGTCATATCATTGAAATTCTACTTATGGAGCATATTCAGACAGTTTCTTTCAATTACAAGCTATCATTTAAGATTTATCCTGAACTTTTGTAACTGGAGAGGATATTTATTTCTATCACTGAATAATATTCCATTGTATAGATATAGCAGAGTTTGCTCATCCATTCACTTAAGTACATCTTTGTTGCTTTCAGATTTTGGAGATTATAAGTAAATCTGCCACAAACATTCTCTTGTAGGTTTTTGCATGGCCTTACATTTCAAATCAGCTGTATATCTAAGAGGACAATTTCTAGATTGCACTGTAAGATGATGTTTAATTTTACTGTAAACTGCACAACTTTCTCCTGGCCACACAATTTTGTATTCCCACTAGCAATGAATGGAAATTCATACAGTCCCCCATCCTCATGAGCCATTGTTATTGTCAGTGTTTAAGGTTTTATTATTCTAAGACGTGTGTGATGAGATATCGTTGTGGTTTAATTTTGCAATTTCTAATGACAAACGTTGTTGAGCATCATTTCACATGCTTACTTGACACCTGTAGATCTTCTTTATGTAGTCTTGTGTTCAGATCATTTGCCTGTTTTTAATTGGGTAGTACCTTTTTATCATTATGTGTTAAAAGTTCTTTGTATATTTGGACACATATGTTTTTATCAAATACGTCTTTGCAAATATTTTCTCCAAATCAGTGGAATGTCTTTTCATTCCTTATCAGTGTATTTCACTGGGAAGAAATTTTATATTTTATGAAGTCAAATTTATAAATATTCTTCTCTCATGAATCATGATTTGGGTGCTATTTCTAAAACTCATGACCAAACCATGGGCTACTAGATTTTCCGGTATATTTTACTCTAAAAGTATTATACTTGCATTGCAATTTTAAGTGCAGGAATCATTTGGAGTTAATATTTCTGAAATGGATACGATGTTTGGCTAACTTCCTTTTATTTTTGCATGTTGGCATCCCATTGTTCCAGCAGCATGTGTTGAAAAACCAAACTTTTTCCATTGCTACTTTTCAAAGACCCGTTGACTACGTTGTGTGTGTCTATTTTTGACTTATTCCACATTAGATCATGCATTTATTTCAACAACAGAAAACAATTTGATCATTGTGTCTTTGTCATTGTACATGAAATCAGGTAGTATGGGTTCTACCAGTTTGGTCTTCTTCAGTACTGTTTAGACGATCTAAGACTATTGCATTCCATATAAACTTTAGAATTAATATGTACATATACACAAAGGAAATTGCTGCCATTTGGAATGGGATTGAGTTGAATGTATAGATCAAGTTGAGATGAAATGGCATCTAAACAATTAAGTTTTTCTATCAATGAAGATAGAATAACTTTGTTTTTAGTTTTTATTATAACAATCTATATATGACTAAAAATGTCTCTTACTAACCATTTTCAAGGTTACAATTGGTTAATATAATTACATTCAAAATATTGAGCACCCATTACAGATATTCATGAACTCAACTTTTTCATCAAGTAGTACAAAATGAACGGTCAAAGTGATGGAAGAATATAATAATGTGTAAAAGCATTTCAATGAAAGTACTGCGTTTGTAAAATGCTTACAATTTTGGACAAGGATGGTGGGTTGGCAACAGCATTAAGGAGAAGCAGGAGCAATGACTTCCCTGATATTTTCATGTAAGGGCCTCTAGAACTATACATATTAATTAAGAATAATGAAATTAATGCTCTTACCATATAGACATAACCTTTCTGTTAATGTTTTGAACACTGCTTGTACCCACACCTGCCTTATTCTGGTCTCTCTTCTAGCAGTTTCATGAGATACATGGAATTAGAGAATGAAACAGATGTTTCAGAATTTATCCTCCTGTGACTCTCAGATGACACAGAAGTGCAGCCCCTCCTATTTGCTCTGTTCCTGACGATGTACCTGGTCACTCTCACTGGGAACCTGCTCATAATCCTGGCCACCATATCCGACGCCCACTTGCACATGCCCATGTACTTCTTCTTTGCTAACCTGTCATTTTCAGACATCTGTTTCACCTCCACCACTGTCCCAAAGATGCTGGTGAACATCCAGACACAGACCAAAACTATAAGTTATGGAAACTGCCTCACACAGACATATTTTATCATGTTTTTTTGGAGATTTAGACAACTTCCTCTTAACCATGATGGCCTATGACTGTTACGTTGCCATCTGTCACCCACTGCACTACATGGTCATCATGAACCCCACGCTCTGTGGTCTCCTGCTACCGGCATCATGGATAGTGAGTGTTATGGACTCTCTTTTACATGGACTAATGGTTGGTTGATTGACTTTTTGTACAGAGTTGGAAATACCCCACTTTTTCTGTGATCTTGATCATGTAGTCCAACTTGTGTGTTCTGAAACCTTCCCCGATGACCTTGTGAGGTATATTGCAACGGGAATTATGGGTTTTATTCCACTCACAGGGATCCTTTTCTCTTATTCTAAGATTATATCCTCCATCTTGAAAATTTGATCAGCTGGGGGTAGGTATTAAGCATTTTCTACTTGTGGGCCTCATCTCTCAGTTGTGTCCTTGCTTTATGGCACACATCTTGGAGTGTATCTTAGTTCTGCTGCTACACAAAATACAAGAGCAAGTGTAATAGCTTCCGTGATGTATAAAGTGGTCACTCCCATGCTGAATCCCTTTATCTATAGTCTTAAAAACAAGGACATAAAGTATGTCTTAAGAATAATTTCCAGAAGGTAAAGATTTACCCTGTAAAAGGACCTTTTGTCACAAGCTTAGAAATCTGCTTGCCATTAATTGAGATTAATACTAGCCTATCTAAATTAAATAGTCTTATCAGTGTATAATATAATCTAATGTTTGCTTAATTTCTACAATTCTGTCTTTGCTTTTCATCCATCAAAACACCTTATCTTTTGTATTTTCTTTAAATCATTTGTATTCTGTAGATTCAGTATTGAGTTGGACTCTTCTGCCTGAATATTTAGTGGCAATTATATATTATAGGTAATTTGGTCCATATAAAATTATAGGAATTGCTGGATGAGTGAACGTGTTCTGCAATCCCTGAGAGAAGAAATCAACCATTCCTGTGTTATATACTTTGGATGAAAATCATTTGTCACTTTAAATGTTGAGTACCTATTGTCAGGGTTTTGGTAATTGGCTCCAGAAACAGGGCACATCTTGGATTGCTGTCAGTCACCAAGTCATTAAACTTCAGTAATCTATATTCCTTCTCTGATAGAGGACTTTCTTTGCACAATTTCAACATAAGTTAGTTGAGAATATAATAGATATTACAAGTCTAATTCTTCAATTGTTTATGGTTGTACTCATCACTGGGATTCTTCCAGTGTTATAATTTAACTGTTTAAGAATTATTTTCATAAGTAGGGTCATTACCAGGCAATTTTCCATAGTATTTCCTACAATAAGAGTCCTCATTTACAGATCCTAAATAGCACCATGGGTATTTCACCCATTGTCATGTATATCTTCTTCAAATAATAATCCCAGATATTAGGAAATAATATCAAGATTTTAAGTAGACCTGTTGTCTTCTTTGGGAAGTAGAATGAGGCTATTTTTTTCTTTGTTCCTTACCTGACCACAAAGTCATCTTTTTGACTGGCAGATTAGAGTGTCATTTTAGGTTTAGAGTTTGCTCCGAACTAATGCTTCATTTTGAAAAAAAAATAAATTGTGTTCATTTATTTACTCAGTTTTCATTCTTCGACAAATCAATGAATTCATTAATTTTGCAATGCTTTAGGCCATAGAATCAGACTCTGTTAGTTATACCCACATCAGACGTGTAGTTTACAGAGAAAGGAGATTTTATTTGTGCTGTCCTGAAATAATTCTCGTTTTTTATTGTGCCTTAACCTCAGCTGAAATCCTCAGCTTCCTATTTTTTTAAAATTCTCCAGGACAATGAAATGATCCACCATACTCCACATTTATTGAATTCTGATTCTCAACAAAATACTTTAATAAATAAAGCTGTTTTCCAAACTCTTCCCTAGACAATCTCTTTAGGGATGACTGCAAACAATGTATTGTGATTCAGATTTGCCAATATTATTCATGCAGGTGCTGCACATTTTTATCCAAAGTACATGGCGTCCTTCATGTCCTCACTTTCAACTAGTTAATGAAACAATTCCCAGATTCTTAACAGGCAGATAGGTGCTTTTGCAATCAATTCCTCTATCCAATTATTTACCTGTATGTCTTATTTTCTTTAAGCATAAGTATCATTTAAAAAAATCTCCAATATTTTTTGATGTGGTTTAGTAGGCATGTTATCACAACATTGTTGAAGAAGTTAGAGGTATGTCTTTCAAGTAGAAAACACTTAAAAAAAAAAGCCCAGCCAAGAAAGTTGATATTTATGCTATCATCAGGAACATACTATAAATTAAGGTTTCCCCCATATTGTTGGGACACAAATATGCTGCATTTTCTGCAATTCAGGCAGTAGGAAGAAATTCCCATAAGTACTGGTTATACATGCAGTACTCCTGCTAGTTCCCCATCCTCTGGAGAATGAGAGCCCAAAGCAGAAGGAGGGGGAAATACTGCTATACTCCAGTCCACCCTGCACACCTGACACCATATCATGTGAACTGCATGGTGGACACCAAATGTCTTTATACTCTGAGTGTAATTTAGGGCAGAGGGAGATAGGATGTCTTTCAAAATCCTCTAAGACTTTTCCTGCTTCCCTGCTATCATACATGGCTCATACAATGTTCTGAAGGAAAGGTGTTTTGTAGAGCTTGTACTGAGTGAATGACAGAGACCTTTACAACTCTGCCATAGCTCCAATTCTTTACTTCAATGTTTACTTCAATTACCATTCTTGGCGCTCTTAATTTTTCTCAGATAAATCATCTTTTTGGCTTTTTTCTCATAATTTTACTCTTCTTAAAATAGGTGGTAACAAAAAGGATTCACTGTAAAGTGAGGGAATACATCTGTTCTCACAGAAAACTAAATTTTATTCTAGAAGAATCTAAAATTCTTCAAGACTAAAATAAAATTTATTTTCTTAGAAATAAGAATACATTTTACTCTTGAAGAAAATGTCACCAAATTGTCTAAAGGAGAAACTTGAATAGAGTCATTAAAACATAGATTTTAGCAAAAGAAACCTTTATGAATTATGGAGGTGATGAATACAGGTTATAGAGGGAAACATATTATTTTTTCTCGGAGAAATGGGAGGCTTGATTGCCATCTTCAAACTATCAAGTGTATATTCAATAGAGGAGAAGACTCATTTTGACTGAGCTCTGCTCTGTTTAATTGTATTCCATTGGGTAATTTGAGGAAGCATTTACTGGGGCTCATCTATGCAAAATTTTACAAAAGATGTATTTTTCTATTGGAAGACTAATTTTCAAGAGTAGGGGAAGTCAGAATGACACTGTCAGGTCCAGGGAATGTCCTTTAAGCTCAGACACTGCAAAGGCAGTAAGAGACTCCATAACATGTAGAATGAGCCTTAGAAATGTAGACAGTGCCAAAGTTTGTGTACGCGAAACATAAGACTCATGCATCCTTCCACCTGGGCAAAGAGCTGAGATTCCAAGAGAAGCCAATCATGAAGTACCAGTATCTATGAGAGGCTTAACCTTTTAATTTGCAGTTTTTTAATTGAGCATGGCAGTTGCTTCCCCAGGCAGGGACAAACTGACCTGTGGATGTTTCTCATCATGAGTGGTTTTCAAACCTACATCTACCTTATGGGACTTATTGTGGTTACCCTGGAACCTAGAGGGGTAAAGCTGCCCCTCCCCATGCTGGGCTTTGGAGGGCACTATGCCAGGATGTTCAAAATTATACCCTGAATTGCATGAGCCATTCTTGACACAACATTTTTCTGATGCAATAAATGCTAGTTAATTGAATGGGTCTGATATGTTGACAAGGGTTAGAACCAAATCTGCCTGTGGGAGAGTTGGTCCCTGGGGTCTGGCTCTCCATGGACCTGGATGAATTAGCACTTAGAGGTGAGAGAGATGGTCTTCAAACATATTTTTCAACTTTTGTTTTTGACCTGAACATAGGACCTCAGATGCAGAGCCCCAGGGTGGAAAATTTCCCAGATACCTTTATTGTCTGAAAGGAGGGGAAAAGGCTTAGCAAAAAGAGGTCATTAGTGACATTACAACTGCCTCTTCAGTTCACAACAAAATCATATACATATATATATATATATATATATATATATATATATATATATATATATATATATATATATGCATGCACATATCTGCTTGAGCCTGCAGGTTCCATTTCAGCTCTGCCCGCCCATACCTTGCACACATTTAAGGTATTACTTTAAATTTGTGGAGGCACTTCTGAGATGCTCTCAAGGACTTTTATTTTCCTGCTCCTGAAACTTCCCTGTTCTGTGTGTAATTTAGATGATCCCAGCTTCTTGACGAAAATGAAACCCAGTGTATTTAAGGATGGAGATCTGACTATTGCTGGGTTTTTTCCCCTTTATACATTTGTGCCATACCACGGAAACACTAAGCCCACCAAGGATGTCTATTTCAGAAAAGTGCCTATTTCACTTATTTTATGTTTGATTATTTTGTTGAATACCACCTGGGAAAGTTGTCAATGGTTAGAGCAGTGTAATCTGTATCACTTGCCCTTGGTTTCACACCTGCACCCTGTATCCCTAAATGTCCATAATTTGTGTTGCCTTATCCGTCTGGATTTTTTTTCTTTCAAAGGAAAATGTGACTATTCTATTTTTTTCATTTTGTTCCCATGGCTCTCTTTTCCAGTGCTGGAGTCTAATGAGGCCGCCTCTCCTCCCCACTCCATCGTCCTTGCCTCTCCTCCTGCTTTGGATTCCACAAGCAGTGGTTCAAGTGATATCTCTTAGGAACACAATCCACTGACTTTGGGATTGTGATGTTGGGATTGTGCTACAGAACAATGTCTCTTCCTCAAAGTCAAGGGTCTGCTAATGCTTCTTTCCTCATGTGTATAATTAGGAATAATTTTACAAAGACGCCATTGGCATCTGAGTCCCACTTGCATGGACAAACTTCTCACTTTGACATCTTGCTACTCTTTGAAGGATCTTTATATAATATGCTGGCAGGGATTTTCCATGCTTCTGCCAGCTGCAATCCTGACCAGGAATAAGCAATGAATGATTTGTGAGATTTTTCTACTATAATTTGATTATGATT
Source organism: Myrmecophaga tridactyla (assembly GCA_004026745.1). Classification (NCBI taxonomy): domain Eukaryota; kingdom Metazoa; phylum Chordata; class Mammalia; order Pilosa; family Myrmecophagidae; genus Myrmecophaga; species Myrmecophaga tridactyla. The sequence continues at coordinate 34,945 of PVIY010014924.1, forward strand.
CACTTAGACATTTAAACCATCTCTGTTTTAAGATTTCTGCTAATGCCAATTATAGATCTGATAGTTTAATTAATGCATTTATGAAGTAAAATGTCATGGAATCTCAGCAGATTGTTTTTGCTTGTGTAAGAAGAGGGAATTTCCCCCAAGAATATGCCTGCTTCTGCTTTTGTGGAAGTGCCAGGAGCACGTTTTGCCAGCAGCTGTGCACATTTGTGACTGGGGATCACCGGGTTAGGAATTTGGGACCTCTTCCTGCTAAGAATGAGAGTGCACTTGTTTTAATTACTTTTCATTTCTGGATGTTGGTCTGATGATCTCTTTCATCCCTTGGCACTCTTCCAATGTTTCCCTGCTTATCTGTTTTCCATAAATTTCTAAAACATCTTTGCCACATTGTTATCAATGCCTGTGATGCACACACCTTGTGCTCATGGATGCTGCTGAGTGCTGACTCTCAGCCAGCATCGGAGCTGCAGGCATGGATGGTGGTTGATTCAGGGATGCTCTGGCTTGACTCTCTGGGGCAGCAGCAAAGTTTGGTGCATATGTTCCACCCTGCTGGAAGGACCCTGTAGGGTGGAGGGAAAGAGTGCAGTACTGTGATAGGGGGAGACATAAATGCTTTTCTTCCTGTCCTCTGCTCTTCAGTGAAACCCCCTCAGGGAAACGTGCACCTTCTCAGATCTGCTCTTTTGAGACACGTAGATAAAAACCCTGTCTCACACTTAACAGAACACACTTGTAATCCTATAAGTCTTTCTCACCTGGGCCGACTTATCCACTAGGCTCTGAAGGATAGTGCTTAAGGCACACAAGACTTTATGAGATCAAGAAAATGTTTTCACGTCCTCTAAAATCAGAAGAAAAAAATTGAATTTTGGGTCAAGGAAAATGCTTTAATTTATAATAGTAATGCATGAGTCTTTAAACCAAATCAGTCATGAAATATAAAGTTTAACGCTCATTTATAGAAGTAGAGGCTCACAAAGACAAAAGTGCCTCAGTTCCGGGAAGTCATAATGACACCCTCATCATAATATTTACTCTTCTGTGCATAAATATGTGCATCTTACAGCGGTGGGAGCATTTTGTCCCCATTCCTCTTTAATCTGTTTTTTTATAAAACAGGATGTCATAAATGTGTTTTCTGAACATACATTTCTACATTGATCATTCTTATGCCTACATAATATGATAGTCTTAGGACTAATGTAATTTTAACCCAACAAAATGTTTGCATTTCTGTTGGCTTCTCATTATTTGTTACTATAATTGAGAACATAGTGGGCATACTAGTAGGTAGACCTTTTCACTCTACCCTGGAAAAAGCAAATGAAATCTTTGGAATAAAGTGGTTGATTGCAAGGTTATTTGTATTTCTATCAAAGTCTTTCAATGCATATTGCTAAAGAACCGTACATACATGAGCTAATTGACACTTTCAAAAAGCATAAAGGCGTGTATCTATTTCCTTCACATTTAATACATGGACATCCAAATATTAGGACAGATTAATGTAAGAAAATGGTAGCTCATTGGATATTATTTGCATTTATTTTATTAATAGATAGATTAGTCATGTTTCCTTGTGCTAACTGATCTTAAGAATATTTTGTTTGATGATTTACCTTTCATGTCTTTTGCCATTTTTCTGTTCAACAACAGGCATTTTCATTTTTAAAGAATTTTTTACTTGTTGAAAATAACATGCGTGTGCTACTTCATTTTTTCACTTTATCAGATTGTTTCTTGTAAATATTTTTCTTGTGGCATGTTGAAGATTGAAAAGAATATGAAAGTTTAACCTACTTTTCACTTATTCTCTCTGCCTTTGTTCCATGCCCCCCAATCTATAATTTTATAAATAGACAGCATTAATTCTAGTACTTTGCTTTTATTTATGGTAAATGGAAAGTTTTTGCCTCAAGTCTGAAGTAGTTTACTTTGGTTTTATATTAAAAATGATTCACGTTCACCACCAACTGTATAATCCATTATTCTTCTACCGACTTTCAATACTGTCATTATGATGGATGAAGCATTTCTGTAAAAGCAAGTTGTTTCTCTAGTTCCCATTCTACCTAGTGACATATCCATCATTTCCAGTGCCATTAAAAATGGCACTGGTCAATAAATAATAACAAATATGTGTTCTGCTAATTCAAATTCTCCCCTTATTCTTAATCTTGTTCACTAATTTCCTGAACATTTCATGCTTCTTGAAAACTCCTAAAGTGTTATTACCATTACTTTAAAAATTTTCCCTTTAAACTATTTTTAAAACTTTTGGGTGCACCACAGTGGCTCAGCAGGCAGAGTTCTCGCCTGCCATGCTGGAGACCTGGGTTCGATTCCCAGTGCCTGCCCATGCAAAACAAACAAAAAAAACAAAAACCCAAACCCAAACAAAACAAAACTTTTTATTTTGGTAACATATATACAACTCAAAAATTTCCATTTTAATCCCTTTTAAGTGTACAATTCAGTGGTAATAATGACATTCACAATATGGTGCCACCATCACTGATATCCATGATTCCTAAATTTCATCAACTCAAACAGAAAATCTGTCCCAATAATCAATAATTTCCCGTTCCCCTCATTGCCTGGGTCCTGGAAACCTGTAACTTACTCTTTGTGTTTACTTTTAGAGAAGGTTGTGCAGACTATTGACATCTTTGTAATATTGCTTTTCATGATTTTACATTCTTCAGTAGAGATTTATGGATTTGTCCACAGTAGCCAGAGCAGTTTTTGTCTATTGCTATCAGTACATATACTCCCATAATGATTTTATGAGTTATTGATGTTATATTGAAAAGCCAACGGCAATCGCATGCTTGGCTGACTACCTCCTTATCAATTACATTTCCTTTTCATGTTTTCCCTCCTTTGGTTTCCACATGAGCAGTCTTATCTCCAGAAAAATAATGTGGCTTGCTCCTTCCTTTCCATTCTCATTTTCCTGCTATTTTATTGTATTATATGATAGACCAGGAGTTCCAGTAATGTGCTAAGTAATTTTGGGACTAACAGACCAATTCTTAAGGTAGATTTTAAGATTAAGATTGTGTTTCTTCAGGGATTTTTGAAGCAGTTTTCATCCCTTAATACCTGAGGGAGATGGCACTTCATCAGTAAACACGGCTGATACCTTCAGATCTGGAACTGGAGGTGTAGCTGACGGCTCAGATTACCTCCTGGGAGGAATGATGCTGCCACGTCAGACTCTCACCCACACCCAATTTGAGCAAAGTCAAGGTTCTCACTTTGAGAGGGTTTTCGGTTCTGTTTTTAATCGTATTAAGGATATGCCTGCTCCTCAACTATGTCAGTTAGAAATAGATGTTGAATTTCTTCAAAGGCTTTGTGTACTTCAATGAGCATATATGATTTTCATCATTGCAGAAATGTGAGGACCAGTAGCAGGCATTGATTTAATTCGTTAATAGTCTATTTAAGATGGTTCTTCTTTCACATTTTCCTTTCATTGTTGGTCAAGTTTTTGGTGTTTCTTCTTTTCCTACATTTTGGAAGAACTTCCCACAAGAGTAATGATCTAGTCCTTAAGTTTTAGAAGTAATACTTCCATAAATCTATTCAAGCTATACATTTGGAATTTTATTTCTTAAAAATGTCATGATAAAAAAGAAAAAATAGTCAACTGTAGTGATAAAAAATATTTATTCTTTCTGGCCTACTATATTCTGGAACAGCTAGAAGTGAAAATCTGAGAGGATCATGTGATAGCCCATGACAAACTCTGGGATCTGTCCTGAAACTACTTGCTGAAGAGTGCTTTGAAAACTATTGCTTTTTTTCTTTTTTGCTTTGCGGATAGGTTATATTATACAATAAAAAATTTTAAAAATATCTTGATACTATCTCTCATCATTGGTATAATTTTCTCTCTTTACTATTTCATTAAGTTTGTTGATTCATATTTCTTTTGGAAAAAGATGAGCAATCCTTTCATTGAGATCTAAAAGACATTTATGTGTAATTATACACAATGTTCTCCTGATGATGATAAAATTGCTTCTGTTGCTTTACTTGTTGTTTCTTTTTCTTACATTATGTTGCTAATACTGTTTTCCCTATTTTTTTCTCTATCAAATTCACCTTATTGGTACAGTTATATTGACCTTTCAAAAAACACACATCTCATGATTATTTTCTTTTAGGATTAATTTATATCTGGTGTGTACTCTTATTTTGTTTTGATAATATCTAATTTCTTATTCCTTTTTATTTCTCCTTTTCCCCTTGATTTTTTCTTCTCGAGTTCAGGTTCACTTCACATTCTTTGATCCCCCTTTCTATTTGCTATTCAAGAAATGAATTTCTTCTCTCTCTCTCTCTCTCTGTGTGTGTGTGTGTGCACATATATATTTAACTTATCAATGAATTGCTCCTAATTCTGTTCTTTGGTATGGTTGCCTGTTTAACCCAGTGATTATTCATGAGTATGATTATTGGTTAAAAATTTGTTCATTTGTTTACTGCATTTTGGTATTTAACAAGAACTTTTTGTGGCTAAATGATCTGGATTCCATATCTTTATGCTCATTTAATGAGTCCCTGAATGGAAATTCTGTTGGTTGGTCAAAGAATCTCTTTTCTGGTGGCTTTAATAATTCAGTAATGGATTCTAGTGTAGAACTTGATTGGTGGACAAGGATGAGACTTACTTTTACAATAGTGCACTGTCCCAGTTTTTCAGGCAGAAAGTTTGAAATTTGTATGTAGACAGTCATGTGTGCATGTGTATAGGTCAGTTACACAAATATATGAGAAATCAAATTAACAATTAAACAATTTATTGATTTTCTTGGTAAAACACTAAGAGAGGGTATGCTGAATTCTGTCCACTTTGCCTAATATTTCTAAAAACTTTCTTTTATATAACATACATATTCCAGGTCACATGCCTTTTATTTCATTTACTTATTTTACTTTTTATTGTGAGAATATATGTAACATATACAATTTGCTATTTTACCATTTGTAAGTGTATAATTCAGTGGTATTAATTGCTTTTGCAGTGTTGGGCTAATGCTTTTTAAGCCCTAACTACATTTTTTCTCCTTCAACATTTATTTTTCCTTGAGATAGGTGTGCATGTGTAAGTATTAATTGTTTCATATTAAATGTGGCTTTATTTTTGTGAACATGTTTATGGAATGTCATGGATAATCCCTAATATTTTGGTACCTATATTACATGTTATTTCATATGTCTTCTGTGCATAAAGTAGCATGAATTTTGAAAAAATGATTTAAATAATTAAAATGAGGTATGTGGATACACTCTGTGGTTCTTTTTTAGCTGCTGTAATTTGCTTCCTTTAATGTTTCTAGGTTTGCTAATTTTATAACAATTTTACTTGTTAAAATGTTTTCTGGTAGGTTGGATATATGCAACTTATTTGTATTCTATTTTAAGTATTTTACAGTAAAAAAAGAAAAAAGTAAAACCTAAAATCTGTAGGCTTGCCTCATTGACTTAGATGAAAATTTTAATAAGTTCTTACTTCTCAATCCTCTCTTCAAAGAATAACTATCTAGACATAATTTGAGTTTTTAATTCAGATAATTTTTATTTTTTGCTGTCTCCTGTAAAATATCTTCTGCTATAACTTTTTAAAAAGCACTTTTTCTGCATTATGTCTATATCATGGTATCATGGCTTTTTCCAAAACCAGTGATTTTCAAACTTTGTCATGCACTGGAGTCAACTTAAAGGCTTGTGAAAGTAGGGAGCGATTGGTCAACACCCCCACACCCCTCAGGAGTCTCTGATTTAGTAGGTCTGGAGTGATGAATTGTATCTCATACTGTGGTCAGAAGCTCTCCTTGCCTCCCCCAATTTCCCCTTCTTTAATTTTTCACGTTGTTATGCACCAATAAATTCCTGGTACCCCTAAACTTCATCTTAGCATCTACTTGGCGGAGAACCCAACAATATGCACGTCTTATTCTTTATTACTCAGAAAGGGAGACGTCATTTTCAGGTATAAGACACCACCTTTAATATGTGTAATATGGCTGCCTTCTCTGTTCTTCAGATAATTCAATTAATTTTCATAAAGCCTGTACCATGCTTTTTACTTAAAATTGTTTTCATATGACACATTAGGGAAAAAGGGAAATTTGAATGCTAAAGTAGGCAATAAAATTCATAGATATCATAGGCAGATAATAACTAAAATAAATTAGGTTAGTACATTTATATTAAAATAAAATGGATAAGGATAAAATGCATCATTAATAGTTGAGTGGTCAATTCATATTTGTAGGAGTTAAAAGGTTGTTGTTTAACTTAAATCTTGCAGACACAAGTCTGTGAGGGAATGCAGACTTGAGCTTTCAGTATCTGGCACCTTAATAGAAGCTGAGATATGCAGATAAAGCACAATGAGGTGAGAAAGAGACTTGCTTAAGGGAAATTAACATCCTAGCCTTAGAAGTATTTACTTCCTGGAACTTGTTTATGCATTGTTTAGCTTTTGCATGCAAACAACCTTTTCCAACTTTCTTTCTAGTATATAATTTTGTACTTGGCTGAAAATAAACTTATCTGAAGACTGATGTCTCCAGATCCCTGATTCCAGTCTCCCTCTCGTTTTACTTTAACATTCCTTAGGATCATAGCTGCGGCCAACACATATTGATAAAAGGCCCAACTCATCACAGAGGTACAGCAATTGTTATACATTATATGAAGATATCATAGGCTCCAGTAAATAAAACAAAAAAGAGAAAGAAAAAGATATAAATCACCCATCACAGTGCGAAATTTCAACAATTCTCAAACAAACATCATATATATAATATCAATTACATGTGAGAAAAAGATTAAGGAGTTTGGTTTATGGACACATTTGGTACCCCTTGTCCAACTATAAGTAGAGCACCCATTTTCAAGTACACAGGAAACATTAACAAGGAGTTAGTACAATATTAATCAAGCCTCAATAAAATGATATTAGAAACAAATAAGTGAGACTGTTTTATTCTTTTTTGGATGTCATGGGATTTCAGATCTCAGGTAATAAAAATGAAGAGAAGTTTCTTTGGCCTGGGGAGATGATATCTTAAGAAAGAAAATAGAACTGTGCACAGATCTACAGGAAAGATGAAAAGAATAAGGGTCATTTTGAGGCAATACTTTTGAAGATGTTTATTAGTTATTTATGCTAACATAATTGCTAGAGTTTTAAATTAAGAAATGGAAATAAAGTTTTTAGACTTTATGATGCTTTTCCAGTTAGATTCTTCACATATTTCCAGTCCTTTTTAGTTATAGGTAAGGATCACCTCCCTCTCCATATTTTTGCTTCTAGTAAATGTTTGAGCGTTGAATGATTCAACATTCACAGGGGCTCTGTGGTTTTCTTCAGTTTGTTGATTTTTCATAAGGGAATATCCGAAGGTTTGGTGGGGTAGACGCTTAGGCTGTTTGATTATCAGTCTTCTGATGGGTCCTTCAGATATTAGGCTTCTGCCAGCCCCATCCAATTTTGCTTATGCTGTGGAACTGAACCGCTAAGGAGATACATCCTTTGGTTGGAATTACTCAATCTTCAACCTCATGTTAATAAAACTGCCATACTATGAAGCAGTTAATAATGTGTTAATATAAACAAGCCTTTTGGCTCCTGAATCAAGAACGAGTTACAAATGCCAATATGAAGGTACTGTGCTTTTCCATTCCTTACACTTTCATTTACACAGTGTCATTCCCCCTGACACCCCTGTAGGTAGAATTTAATCAGGACCTTCCAGAGCCTAAGTTATGTTACTTGCATCAGCTAAAATTCTAAGATCTTAGTAGAGCAAACTGTCAACACATTGAGAATATGCTGCCTGTGCTCTCATCCTTAATTTGGTCATTATATTGGTTATGAAGATAATCATCGTTTGAGACTTTTGCCTAAATATACCTGTACCTTCTATAGGATGCAGTCCAAGAACTACCAATATGTTCTCGCCTTTGTTTTTGCCATCAAAGAGATCAATAGGAACCCCCATCTTTTACCCAACATTTCTCTGGGATATGACCTCTATAACGCCATACACAGTGAACAGAAGTCATTGGAGAGTACCATCCTTTGGCAATGAGGGCTGGAAAAGGGCATCCCTAATTACACATGTAGGACAGAGAGAAAATCTGTAGCAGCCCTTACAGGGACAACATGGGCAGTGTCTGCTCAGATTGGGACACTCCTCAAACTCTACAAAACTCTACAAAGTACCACAGGTGAGCCTGGGTGGAGAGGAGGGCAAATGTCTCATTCAGTGCCATTTTCAATTACCTTTCAAGTTAAAAGAAGGAAAATGTGTACCTGTGCTTATGCATCTCTCAAAGGGTACAACCAAGTATTCAGAAACTTGGCAGGATGTGCTCACACCCTTTATTTGGAATAGAAAGTAGAGTGTGGGGAAAGGTGAAGAAAGAGTTTCCTTGACTTCTGAGAATCATCAATTATTTTCGAGAAAGTTCAGTGATCAGGGCATGATGAGAAAACATAATAAGTAAATATCTCTTCTACCACTTTCCATCATTGCTTAATATTCATTGGGACGGAGATTGTGCTCCTCACAAATCCTCTTCCTTACACTGGTTCATTTTCTGTTTCCCCTTTAGCTTTCCTATGGCTTTTTGAACCTGACCTGAGTGATGGTGGCCAATTTCCATCTCTCTATCAGATGGCCCCCAAGGACACATCTCTGGCCTTTGCCATGGCCTCATTGGTGCTGCATTTTGGCTGGACTTGGGTGGGACTGGCCATCTCAGAAGACAAGAGAGGTGTTCATTTACTTTGAGACATGAGAGGAGAGATGGACAGGGATGGAATCTGTGCAGCCTTTGTGGAAATGATCCCCGTCACTGAGAGATTATATTTCTCAAAGTACTGGCACTATCATTTGAGGATCAAGGAATCCTCCATGAATGTGGTTGTCATTTATGGGGACTCTGACTCACTGTTAGGTTATAACTTTCACAGATGGGAATGTTTAGCGATCTGGAAAGTTTGGGTCACAACCTCATGGTGGTATTTTTCCTCCAATGAGAGAGAGTTTCTCCTTGACTCATTCCATGGAACTTTCATTTTTTCACACCACCATGGTGAGATATCCGGTTTCAAAACTTTTATTCAGACAGCTAACCCTTCCAAATACCCAGAAGACTTTTACCTCTCCAGGTTGTGGCTCACATATTTTGATTGCTTGGTTTCCAAATCTGATTGTAAAACACTGGAGAATTGTCCACCGAATGCCTCCTTGGAGTCCATGACTTTTTGACCATTTGACAAAGACATGATGGAAGGAAGTTATAATGTGTACAATGCAGTTTATGCTGTGGTTCAGACCTTTCATGAAATGCTTCTCCAACGAGCAGAAATGCAGTCAGCGGGAAATGGAAATTGGCTGGTTGTTGACCCCTGTCAGGTAATGTCTCTTCCATCTTATGCCACACGTATTTCAGAAAGTGTCATAAACAAGACTTTCTGGGGGTTTCACATATGTTCAAGCCAAGTAATTTATGTTTCCCTCTCCAAAAGCACAGGGGTTTATGCACTTGTTTCCTGGTCTATGAAGCAAATCTTGTCCTGGGTGTACAGGTCATCAGAAAGAAGTTGCCAAGTGACAGAGAAGAAACAGTTATGAATTAAGGTCAATGCTTTGTGTTAACAAGGACCTCAATATCATAACCCCCAATGTTTTCAATAAATAATATCTAGACTTTTTCCATGAAGCTCTTAAATGACAACAGGGAAGGAAATAGTTCTTTAACTGACATGTAAACTGAGCACTATGGTATGTAATTTACATAAATAATCTCACTTAATTCTGCAACCACTTCAGACATTGCTAAGCTTGTTTTATAAGATGCTCTGGGAGAATTCAGGTAATAAAGAGTTTGGTTAAATTTAATTCTTCTGTTATGTTTTTCTGCATCCCATAACCACAGATTCTTTTGATCCCCTTGTCTTTGGAGTTTTCTCTCGAAACTGACTGAAATTTCATAAACACCATGATATTTTAGTCCTCTATATGCTTTCATTTATTGTAATTCATTGGATACTAATAATAAAACTGTACTATAAAACTGGGATTTTAGAGACATTCCCAAATTTGGATTTATTGTCCTCAATACTGGGGTGCAATGCCTCACAAAATGATGTTTTTCTTTTAGATTCACCCATTTCTGAGGAACATCCAATTTAACAACCCTGCTGGTGACCCAGTGAGTTGGATGAAGAAAGGAAATTGAATGCCAGTTATGACATTCACAACTTTCAGGATTTTCCAGAAGGTTTTGGACTTAAAGTGAAAGTAGGACAGTTTGCCTCAGATGCACCATGTAATCAACAATTGTCTATATCTGAGGTGTTGATAGAGTGGGCCACAGGATTTTCAGAGATGGGTGGGACCAACACCATGTTTTTTTTTCATATTACACATAAATTATCAAAATCTTGGCATGGTTGTTTTCTGCCTCCTTCCTGCTCACTAAATAGCCACATCTGGGCTTTTAACAACTCACTCTTCAAGTTGAAGAATTTTTTATCCACTGTCCAATGTAAGGAAAAAGAACACATTTATTCAAATTCATATTTCTAAATTATTATATATTTCATACTATATAATGTACATGACATCCCATCAATTGATTTGATTTAGGTGTTTAAAAGTTAAATATATGATGGTACAATATCCCAGACAATCTGCTTATTAGAGGACTAAAGTTGCATATGTTAACAACACGTATCTGATTTTCTTCAGACTCCCCATTCTGAATGCAGTGAGAGGTGTATTCCTGGATTCCAGAAAACTGCTCAAGAGAGAAAACCTGCCTGCTGTTATCTTTGCACCCCCGTCCAGATAATGAGATTTCCAATGAGACAGGTAAGTGTGCCCACAAAGTCCCCAGCTCTCCTTTCTCTCCCCAAACGATGCAACAAATTGAACAAGTTATGGAGGACAAATACAGAGTCAAAAGTCTTCCTTCCTGGTTTGAAACTATTAAAAAATAGCTATGCCTTTTCCCTGATACCATCTTGTGGGGAAAGTCATGTTTCTTTAATGCTGATTCAATATCATAGGATGGAAATACTTTGATTGGGATTATTTCCATGGAAATTTGGTACACCCAAATGCGGGTGTAAACTTTTAATTAGATGAAGATGTTACATTGCCCATTCAAATTAGTCCTTGGATTATTTTATTGGAGTCTTTTAAAGGAGGAAACATTTGGGGAAATCTCAAATGCAGATGCAGACACACATGTTTGGAAATGTGAAAGCCCCAGGGGACACTGGGTACTGAGAGAGGTATCTAGCTGACTGAAGCTAGACAGTTACTGCAGAGCTTCCAGAGTCACAGACATGTGGAGATGTTTGGCATACTGACAGAGAGAGAAGATGCCTAGACACGAACTTGGGAGATGTAGAGTCCAGCAGACATCCACTTGTGCCTTCCCATGAGATACTACACAAAGCAGAACCCAGAGTTCTGTCCTGGAAAGCTAACTGAAGGCCATGTATGCTTAGAGAGAAAAGAACTGGGAGCAGAAGCTGGAAGAAATAGAACTGGGAACAAGGACACACCAGATGCCAGCCACCTACCTTGCCATGTGACAGACATTGACCTTTCTTAAGTTATCTTTCTGTGGATGCCTTAGTTTGTACCTTTTTTATGGCCTTAGGGCTGTAAAAACTTGTAATTTGATACATTTCCTTTAAAAGCTGTTCCATTTCTGTTATATTGTTTCTGGCAGCATTTAGTGAAACAAAACACAATCCTCATGAAATTAGGAACAGGAGGGAAATATCTTAGTCCCAAAAAGGATACTTACTGAAAACTAGAGCAAATATCAAACTCAACGTGCAATATTGAAAGAATTTCAGGACAGAGAGTTTAAGAATGAGATAAAAATACTCAATATTTCCAGTTCTACTAGTTATTATCTTGGAGGCTCTACCTAATGGAAAATTGGTGGGAAAAGAAGTGAAAAGAATAATCACAATAAAATTGACTTCACTTGCAGATGATATTATTGTACAAGATAAGCAAGGGAAAAATTTTATAAACCGAGTTTAGTGAGCTGCATTTCAGCTTAATATACAAATTTATAAATTTGTATATGTCAGTCATCAGGCTTTCTAAAACAAAATTTTAAAAGATGACATTTATAATATCTTGAAAATATGATATGCTTATAACCATTTTTTAAATGCAGAAAAATTCTTCTCATAAAGTTATAGAAGAGCAGTAAGAAAAATTTTAATACTGAAATAGCTGAAGGCAAAATCCATGCCCTTGGATGAAAAGATGCACTATGAAGAGATGTCTGTACTCTCCAAATTGATCTATTGATTCAGTGCAATTGCTATCACAATAACAACTTTTTTGGCAACTTATGAGAGTTATAAAATTATGAAAGTTATTATAAGATTCATATGAACATGGAAAATAGAATACTTAGCTAAGGAAAGCTGGAAAACAAAGAATTAAATGGGAGTCTTTAGGGAGTCTTTATGCTGCCTGATTCAAGTTTATAAGTCACAGTACTGTGGTTTCAGCATAAGTTTTTAAAAGAAAATAAAAGGCACCAAGTGGAAAATCAAGAAACCCACTGGTCACATATGGATTCATCAATATCAGACATGTTGTAAATCTAAATGTAAAAAGTAAAAAATCCTTAATGATCTCAGAGGAGAAAAATATGTTCACATTGGGAAGGCAAAATTTTCTTAAACAAGACATATATGATAACATCCTTAAAGGGAAATTTAAATAAATGTAAATATATTAAATTACAGTTTCCTGTTCACCAATGAAATGTAAAGTCACTAGTGGAACAAAATATTAAAATAGATCAGGTGCAACCACTGTGGAAGGCAGTTTGGTGGTTGCTAAAAAAGCTTAATATAGAATTGCCATATGACCCAGCAATACCTTTGCTAGGTATCTAATCAGAGGACATAAGAGCAAAGACACAAACGGACATTTGCACACCAATGTTTATAGCAGCTTCATTTACAATTGCAAGGAGATGGACACAGCCAAAATGTCCATCAACAGACGAGTAGCTAAACAAACTGTGGTATATACATACAATAGAACATTACGCAACTTTAAGACAGAATAAACTTATGAAGTATGTAACAACATGGATCGACCTTGAGAAGATTATGCTAAGTGAGACTAGCCAAAAACTAAAGGACAAATACTGTATGGTCTCACTGATAAGAACTAACATTAGTGAAAAAATTTGGAATAATTCGTTGATAACAGAGACCATCAGGAGATAGAAATAGGGTAAGATATCAGGAAACTGGAGCTGAAGGGATACAGACTGTGCAACAGGACTGGATACAAAAACTCAGAAATGGACAGCACAATACTACCTAACTGTAATAAAATTATGTTAAAACACTGAATGAAGCTGCATGTGAGAATGATAGAGGGAGGAGGGCTGGGGAAATAAATGAAATCAGAAAGAAAGATAGAGGTTAAAGATTGAGATGGTATAATCTAGGAATGCCTAAATTGTACAATAATAGTGAAATGTACAATGTACAAATTTTAAAAATGTTTTTGCATGAGGAAGAACAAAGGAATGTCATTATTGCAGGGTATATGAAATATGAAAATAGATGGTAATTATTATTTTAAAATGTCACCTTATGTGTGAAACTAAAGCAAAAAATGTTTATTTGTTACAAAATTTGTATTTTGACTAGTGCATTTCCTAATATAACTTATGTAGGTAGTTTGATTGAACGCCATAAGTACTTGGAATCTCAGGTAGGACATGAGATTTGTTGTTTTGTCCAGAGTGATGCCCCGATGAATCCCAGAGTGATTCGATTAGCGAGTGGAAAAGTATTTGCAAAGCCCCCTTTGGGGAATGGTGAGAACGGGGAGAAATTCAACTTCCCCAAGTTAAATTCTTGATATTCTCACAAGCAGTGTGGACAACCAAAACTATAGGCTGCGCCCCTAGTCTTGGGGTTTGTTCATATGAAACTTAATCCCACAAAGGATAGGTCAAGTCTACTTAAATCTAGGCCTAAAAGTCATCCCCAAGAGAGCCTCTTCTGTTGCTCAGATATGGCCTCTCTCTACAGACAACACAATGAGCAGTCTCACCATCCTCCCCCTCTCTGCATGGGACATGACTCCCAGGGGTGTGGACCTTCCTGGCAACATGGGACAGAGATCTTGGAATGAGCTGAGACTCAGCATCAAGGGATTGAGAAAAACCCAAGAATGAGCTGAGAATTAACATCAAGGGATTGAGAGAAACTTCTTGACCAAAAGTCATCCTGTGGAGACTCTTGAGTGAAATGAGACAAAGTGTCAATGGTTGAGATATTCCAGACAGAGTCAAGAGTTTATTCTGGAGGTTATTCTTACGCAGTAAATAAATATCTCCTTGTTGTTCAAGATGTAGTGGAGAGGCTGGAGGGAACTGCCTGAAAATGTAGAGCTGTGTTCCAATAGCCATGTTTCTTGATGATGATTGAATAATGATATAGCTTTCACAATGAGGCTCTGTGATTGTGAAAACCTTGTGTCTGATAAAAAAATAGATCAGGCCAATGAGAAATCACATCTAGAATGTTGCCTTAGCTTGTAGGATGTCAGAATGTGATATACCAGAACTGGAATGGCTTTTAAAAGGAAGAATTTAAAAAGTCACAAGTGTACAGTTCTAAGCCTATAAAAATGTCCAAATTAACCCATCCAAAGAAAGATAACTTAATTCAAGAAAGGTCGATGGATCAGGAACACCTCTGTCAGCTGGGAAGTCATGCAGCTGCCTCTGTTGTTCCCTTGCTCCTGGGCTCCATGCTTTCAGCCTCTGTTCCTGTGGGGGTTCCTCACTTTACTTCTCCAGAGCTAGCTTTTATCTCTTGGTTTCCCTTGTCTCTCTCCAGGTTCTGGCTTGCTTAACATCCCATGGCAACATCTGCTGGGCTCCAAGCATCTCCAAATGTCCATGTCTCTGTTCTCCAAGTGTCGACATCTCTGTCAGCTCTGCTCTGAAGTCCCTGCTGGCTCTGTCATTTCTCCAAAATATTTCCTCTTTTAAAGGAGTCTAGTAAACTAATCAAGATCCACTTGGAATGGATGGAGTCACATCTCCATGTAATGAAAAGTCATACTCACAATTGGGTGCACTACATCCTGTGGAGACAATGCAATCAAAAGTTTCCAACCTACAGTGTTGAGACAGGATTAAATGAAATGGCTGCTCTCATAAGATTAAATCAGGATTCAAACATGACTTTTCTGTGGTATATGGTAGCTTCAAACTGGCACAAATGTAAAGAGAGCCCCTACAGAACAGAGGGGAAGAATATCCTTTCAAAAATAAAGGGCATGACATGTGGACAGGGACTTCACACAAAAACATGTCTAAATGTGAACTTCATATTATGAGATACTTCTCAGATTAATTTGTCACAAGTAAATGGAAAATAAAAATCTTAGTAAAATAGCTCAAAATATTAACCATAATAGCTAAACCTAAATGAACACAGTCAAGTGTCAGAGAGAATATGGAAAAACTGGAAATCTCATATGGTTTGTTGGAATGTAAATTATTGTAACCATATGGAGAATTGTATGGTATTACCTGCAAAGGTGAATATTTGCATTTTATGTGACTGGGAAATATAGCATAATATTGATAGTGGATATACAAAATTCTCATAGCAACATTATAGGTAATAACAAAAACCCAAAACCAAACACCATCACTCATAAAATGGGTAAAAAAGGAAGATGTGTTAATAAAATTGAATTCTACCCAACAATATTAGTGAAGGAGTTAAAAACCAAGCATGATGAAACAGATTTAATGCAAGTTGGACAGAATTTGGCTAAAATTGTCCACGCAATTCATTCGCAGTCCTAGGAGTAAGAGAAAAATCATTGGGCTGATGACACTTTGCATTTCTCACCAGATACAGACAAGTGTGTGAAGTGTTCAGATCATCAGTATACAAACAGGGAGAGAACTCATTGCCTCCAAAAGGTCACGACATTCCTGGCTTATGAAGACCCTCTGGGGATGACTCTGGTCTGCACAGCTCTGTGCTTCTCTTTGCTCACAGCTGTTATTTTTTGGGTTTTTGTGAAACACCGAGACACTCCCATAGTCAAGGCCAACACCAGGTCTCTCAGGTACATCCTGCTCATTTCCCTCCTCCTATGCTTTCTCTGCTCCATCCTCTTCATCAGTCATCCTAACACAGCCACCTGCATCCTCTGACAAATCTCATTTGGAATGGTGTTCACTGTGGCTATGTCCACTGTCTTGGCCAAAACCATCACCGTGGTTCTGGCATTCAAGGTCATTGTACCAAGGAGAATGATGAGGCAGTGGTTGGTGTCAGGGGACCTAACTTGCTTATTCCCATCTGCTCCCTGATCCAGATGACTCTCTGTGGAATCTGGCTGGGAACTTCTCCCCCATTCGTTGACATAGACCCACACTCTGAGCATGGCTATATTATCATCGAGTGCAACAAGGGCTCAGTCATTGCCTTCTACTGTGTCCTGGGGTACTTGGGATGCTTGGCCCTGGGGAGCTTCACCATAGCTTTCATGGCCAGGAACCTGCCCAACACCTTCAATGAAGCCAAGTCCTTGAGGTTCAGCATGCTGGTGTTCTGCAGTGTTTGGGTCACTTTCCTCCCTGTCTACCACAGCACCAAGGGGAAGGTCATGGTGGCCGTGGAGATCTTCTCCATCTTGGCCTCTAGTGATGGATTGCTGGGCTGCATCGTTGCCCCAAAATGCTATATCATTTTGTTAAGGCCAGAGAGGAACACTAAGCATGGAGTACGATGTAAAGCCTATTCTGGGGGCAGTAAGCCTTCTTAATTTTAACTCACATGTTCCTACAATAAAAAGAGGACCTGAAGAATTCCTTCACCATACTTGCATTCAGATATTAGATAACAATATCATATAATTTACTTTCTTCACTGAACAAGCAACCGTTATTTTTTCTCTAATATTGTGAAGCATTACAACCCTCAGACAACTTTTCAACTTTAAATTTCATTTGTGATTTTTTATTTTTAGTTCCTCACATTAAATTCAGTGAAGAATACTGATATACTAGCTAAATTTTGTGTAATAACCACCTTTATGTCATCTTTGCTTTTTCACTCGTTTAATTCTAGTTTTGCTGGCAAACAGCATAAATATTCCTCTCTTTTTAGCAGGTGATTTGTTATCTTAATGACCCAGGAGCATTTACAGCATGTTCTCTATTTTCCCACAGATTTCCATTGTCTCATTTTAAACATAATAAATTACTACCTATAAATCTCCCCCTTTTTAGACCCCTTAATGTATTTCATTCATGTTTTCTCTCTTGAACAAATAGAAAGTTGTTTTAATATGCTGGACTTGATGGTATGTTTTGTTTGATAGCTGACATCACATTTCCCTTTCGATTATAGCATCATTTCAGACCTTTATGGGAGAGTATAACCTCATGATGTCTGTGACAATCAAAAGATTGCTGACAGAGATGCTATTTAGTAAAAATCAACTAAGAGATGAAGACTTCATCTTTCTCTCTTTAGGTTCTCTAGAGTCCATCTCTGACCATATTAGTACACCAGAAAGTTTTATGTGTGGACCATTTGCTTAGCTTCTTGCAGAATAACCTTCTGAAATGTACGTATGTTATACCCTGGTTTCAAGAAACAGTCATTGATAAACATTCCTTTTTATTAGTTATAGAACAGTTATGAAGGACACTGTTCATTTTGCACTCAGAATCTTACATAAAAGAAATTTCTTCCACCATAACAAATTTATTTTAGAATTGATTTCCAAGAATGTCTGTCATTTTTTTCTGAGAAAATAATATGTTCTTTCATGAATACAAGAATTGTTTAATTTTCTGATGCCAAGGAACTCAGACTCCAACTTGATGCTCAGTCACATCAACTAAAGTCACCTTTACAATGATCGTATTTGAATTATGATCCATCCCTTGGTTCTGATTTTCTCTTTTATTAGCCATGTACAGTTACACCTCCCATGTCACGCTTTCCCCATTGCCATTTCCATATATTCCAGGTCAGCATACGAAATTAAATGGGAATTTATTGGCGAGTTTTGCAGAAGCCACAAAACAGGTCCTGCAGTTGTCACCATTACCAAGTCAGTGAGTCTATCTTAGGGCATATCAAGAAATAAAAAAAGGAAATATTTGAAGCCATTGCTTCAGTTACACCAGAAACTACAAAGCATTTGCATAATCCATTGAGATCTGTATATCTTTTGCACAGATATTGCAAGACTATATAAAAGACTATATAAAAGTCCAAGACTTTTATATAAAAAGACATTCCAGGAGATTCTGGCATCATGCAAGAGGTTGTATTTCTTAAAGGAAGAAATTGATTTCTTAACAGAATATTAAGATGAAGGATCTACCCCTATAGATTTTCAAACCAGCAAATTGTAGTTTGAAAATCTTTTAGCATTGTAAAATTAACAGGAGAAGCAACATCTGCTGATCAAGAGCGGGTAAGGAGATTCGTGAAGCACTGAAGAAACTGATTGGAGGCTTGTTCTCTGGGCTGAAGGTAGGGCCAAAAATTCAATGCAGCATTTCCAGACCATATGGGTGATGCACCTCTAACCCCTGTTTGTAGAAGGGATAACTATATGCATGTTTTGTTGTAAATAAATAAAGATATAGTTTATTTCCAATAAATTTAAATCTTTTTTTGCAGATGCAACTTTCTGCCCAACAGAAATACCTGGATGATGATGATGTTTAAGTTCCATTAGTTTAATCTAAGTGTGCATCTTCAAATAAAATTTTTCAACATCTGTATCCCTGGGATTTCTCATAAATCTCATAGATCTGGTTTATAGCCCTAGGGCCTTTATGGTTTTTGAAAAGTCACTTAATCTCTTACACCTCAATATAATACCACCTGCTCTACTTACATAATAAAGTGCTATGTAAAATGATGACTTCCGCTTGAAGTGAGGCTCTTTGAAAAAGTCTAAGAGTGGTTAATATTTTTCCAATTTCTGTATCAACACTGCTTATGAAAAAATTGCAATGGAGAGGAGTGAGGAATAGGACTAAAATGCATAAGGATCCATGCCCGATTTTTTTTTCTCTTTTCCCTTCTGGATCCATTCTCCTCCCTTCTCAATGCAGCAAAACACAGAGCAAAAAAACAAAAAAAAACAGTCCTGAAAGGAGGCCTGGTATTGTGCCTTGAGACTGTTTTTGCTAATTTTCTTTCCTTTGGCCATTGGAATTTGCTTCACAAGTGCCATTGTAATACTCTTGAATTTGAGATGGAAATATACTGAATTTATAGATTAATTTTGAGTATATTTGCAATAACGAATTTTCCCTTTCAGGGACCTGCTATATTTTTTTATTTATCCTCTGTTCATCATATTTTATTAGTAATATGTAATAAATAAATAAAATAAAATAGTAAATATAATTTATTAGTAATATTTATATATGCGTATATAAATACATATGTGTGCATACACAGATGAATTGAGTATTTTTTTCCAAATCTGCCTTCGTTCCAGAGAGAAAACAGAGAGAGAACCATTGATTTCTCCTCTTAATAGAGAATGAATTCATGTGTGAATTAGCTAAATGGTCTACTTTTTAAACAGGGGTATTGTACAATAAAAACAAAGGTTTGTTGAATTTTCTATGAGCAGTCATTCCTCACAATCTCAAGTGTGAGAACAGAAACATTTCCAGTAGAAGATGAAATTTTCCTATGGAAAAAATAAAATAAACCTTAGTAGAACCACATCTGGTGCACTTCTGATTCTACAGATAAATATTAATCATGTTTATGTAATTAATTATGCACTTAATTATGTTTGATATGAATATGTATATCATTTTTATTTCATTGAAGTAAAATCATCATTAACTGACCCAGGGGTTAGAAAGATCAAAATTACTCAAAGGCAGTGGGGAATATATGCAAAAAGACATTTTGTGTAGGTAAAAAAAACAACACAATAGATACTTTAATGATCACTGGCATCCTAAATCATCACTGCATTTAAAAAGATATGCAAAATATCTGGGTTAGTACAATTTACTTAGTAAAGAGGAGGGTTGTCAGTGAAAGAACGGGAGGTGGGGCAAGATGGCAGCATAGTGAGGTGTGGAATTTAGTTCATCCTCTAGAGCAGCTAGTAAATAGCCAGGAACTGTACAGAACAACTGCTAGAGACA